>RJWT010015049.1:0-20682 GCA_004365215.1 Cuniculus paca
GTTTGCCACTTTCCTCTTCCCGTCCTACATTTCCCCAATCACCAACCTAAGTGGGTTACAGCATACAAATCTTTCAGATTCCCACATATTCCATTCATACTTTTTTTGGAGGACAAAAATACTTTTATCTGATAACCAAAATATGATAAGAAATTCTATTACTCATTTAAGAGTATTCGAAATGAGTGAAAGTGCATTTTAGCAGGTACTTTCTGGGGCTGCACTAACTGGAATCGAACACTGGCCTTAGAGTCAGCCTAGCTGTCAATGATGACACACTGGAGCAGCTGAGCAGTTCCACCCCTCTGATCCTGCAGGTAAGTGCTTCCTACTCTGCTTTTCAGCTGACCCTACTTGCCAACAGCTGGTTGGTGTGCTGGTAAGCAGAATACTTGTTCCAAAGAAAGGTGACTCTCTGCAATGTTACAGCAACATGTTTTAGAGACTATTTGCTGTGGATGAAGTATGTTCCTGTTCATTTCATCCCTTGTCTTTATCTTCAGAAGGTTTCACTGTATGATTTTTAATTCTAACATAAGATAAAAATACTATTTTGCGGTTGTTCGGATCAATAACCTTCTTGGAAAAAGAACAGTTGTGAATGACAAAGGGAAAAGGTTATTTCATTTTATTCCCTAGCTCTGGAGCTGTTATTTCACAAGTATTAATATTCAAGTGGTTTCTAAATGGGAAAAGAGTCATAGCAGGGAGCCATCCACATACCAATTGAAAACTTCAAATTACGTAACTATCGTTGTTCTGGCTTAAAGAAAAATCAGATTTGATCAATGTTTTTTAGCTACTCCTATGGTTAAAATATATTTTATTTCACCCAATTTTTATTTGTGCTAACAGGAAATATATGCATACAAACATTCTTATTTATATAGTTATTTTCTGTTCTCTTGTTTTTAAGGAGGACAGAATTTTACTTTAACGGTACAAAAAGTAGGATCCAAGCAATCAGATTTGCCATGAGTTGGTTTACACAAATAAATTTGATGTTAAACACAAAGAAGAACTAGCTAGCCAAACACTCAAAATCTAAAATCATAGCCTTGTTCATCGGGAGGAATGTGATACATCCAACTTTCCCTATTTAGGTGGCTAATGATGTTTTGTCAACTCTTACCAACCCCAGAACAGTAGTGGAAAAAGGCCAAATTAGCAGCTTTGTGCTTTTGATCTTAAGGTTGAACTAATGCACACCACATAGCATTCAAATCTCATCTCCTGTGATAAGAGCAGAGCAAACGATTCGTTCCACTTTCAGCAGGACGCTGCCGCATTCAGCGCGTGCAAATCCTTTGGCTTTCTGATGCAGCTCAAGATTCTGCTTATTATACATGGAAAACAGTCGGTCGTGCTTTGGCCTCTGCATTGATCCGCGTCATATCAGTACATGCTGGGAGGAGATGCTTTATTTTGTTTCCACTAACTTTACGGCTACACTTACAGTCCTGTATGTATGAGAGGGATGTCAAAAGCTTCCGATGGTAAATTTCAGTAAGGAATTGTCATGAATAAAGACAAACATAAAGCAAGACAAGACACAATATTCTTTCCTGCTTTCATTTGAAATTCAAGTACTCTGAAGTCTTGGATTTGGCTTTTTTAATATTTACAATTATGTATGAAATACTGGCTTCAAGTAAGATGTGCTCACAGTCAGAGTACAGATCCCCAGCTACAATTAAATATTGATCATTTATGTAGTGCTCTAACGAAACACACAAGTTCTGTTTTTGGCTGCTTGAATTTAGTTCCTGACAGCAGACAAATCCACTTTGCCACTTACATCTGATGGGAGTGATGCCTCCACACCTGCTTTAAATGCTGAAACAATGATCCTGGGCTTTTCCTCTTTCCTCCATGCTATTATTTTGACTCCAGGAGCCAGGATCTATTTCTAAGTTTAAATTTTTCAATCAAGGTCTGTCCCAAAGGGACTAGAGGTTCTCCCATATGTTTTGTAAATTAAGTGGGAATATTTCATGCATGTGCCTGACTAGATCCTGATTCTGACAGACCCATATCCATAAGAAGGAAAAATAATTTTTATCTCTTTACATTCTCCCCCAATCCCTCTACAGAGAATTTTTTATAAAGACACATACAAAATCTAGGCTTGTTTTTCTTTACCTCTGACAATAATTCAACTTGAAAAATATTTATCGAGTGTGATTATGTCTTAGGCTCTGGGAACGTAATGAACAGGGCTGTCGTGGATCCTGCTGATAAAGATTTCACAGTCTAGCAAGAGGAGACAGATGCTCAGACATGCAATTATAATGCCGTGTGTCACGGGATGTGGAATGGTCTAGGTGCCAACAGTACACATAGCGGGAACATCGACACCAGCCCGAGAGGGCCAGGTGAATTGCTGGTGTCTTAAATGGAACCAGAGGATAAGCAAGAGTTGAATCATAGCATGACAGAGTAGAATATAGGAAGGGAATTCTAGAAAAAAGGGATGGAGAGAGGAAAAGTGCAATTGCTTAAAAACATGGAGTTAAATGTCTTAATGCAGATGAGGGCATGGAAGGGGATGGAACAGAGTCGAGAAGAGAAGGCTGGATAGTAAAGAGCCTGGTGTACTACTTAAGGGAATTAAACTTGCAGTCACCTATTGAAGACCTATAATTATATAAGTGATAGTTACCACTAATAACTAAAATAGCTAAATTATTTTTCTGCTTGCTTTTCAAGTATTATAGGATATTCAGCAACTCAGATATAAGTAATTCTACAGTAAATTTCAGAATCGAGCATACAAAACTATTACCAAATGTTTATGTATCCCTTATTGGAAAATCAAAACTGAAAACAATGATTTTGTCTAATTGAAAATTCAAAGTTTTCACATTCCTTCAAAGTGTTACATGTATATGATTTAAAATCTTTTGTTACACTTTAAATTTCTTGTTAAAAATATTTAATATTACTAACTGTGCAGAATTTTCTCTAGAAGTAAATGGGTGTAAATCATGGATATACCTTAAAATGAAAACATGATTTCAAATTTCTAGGTCTTACATTTTTAAGACGGCAATTTTAATACATACTTTTATAAAGGAGAATTCTTTGACCAAGATAGAAATCTCAAAGATGAGTGATGGCACATGCCTGACATCCCAGTCATTCATGAGGCTGAGATGGTAGGATTACAAGTCCAAGGCCATTCTGGACAATTTAATAAGACCCTGTTTCAAAATTTAAAAAAAAAAAGTCTGGGAATGTAGTTCGGTGTTAGGGTGCTTGCCCAATATGCCCCAAACCCTAGGTTCAATCTCCAGCACTGTGAGGAAAAAAAGAAGAAAAAAAAATCCCAGAAAAAGAAAAATCATACTTAAGCTTTTAAAATTAAAATGTAATCAGATAATAACTTTATAGCTTATTCTTCACAGAGGTGTGAAGAGCCAATCCATAGCCCAGATGGGTAAGTAAATAGAATAAGTATATTTTAAATATCAGTATAGGACTCTCCCCCCCAGTATTTGAGCTCAATTTACATATGCATACTTACCCACATACTTTCCATGTGTTATGTGGTCATAGATTTAGGATGATTTATAGCCTACCCTGTTCCCCAAAGGATTAACATTGACTGGAGTACAGCAGATAAAACCAACACTGACTCCTCTGCCTTAAAAATCCCGAAACTCAAAGTCAACCACATGGATGAAAGTAAAATGATCTCGCCAAATTAATAAGAGATTGAAAGTGTGATGAGAGAGAATTTGTTATCTTGTTCTTTTCCCTTCTTTGGACATGAATAGGTTTTACTTTTTAGCTTCCCCATGGGCAATAATAGATAAAATACACAGACACTTGAAATTGGATAAAAATGATAGGATTGTTAAAAGACCATGACTTCTCTAGGATGTTGTATATATAAGAATTTAATAGGTTTTTGACAAAATTTAGAAGAAAATTAAGAGTTTTAATTTTCTAAATAAATTGAATATGCAGTACAAGAGACAATCTGCCAACTTTTTACTTGACTAGACATTCATATCTTCAGATAACATTCAGTAACTTTTTAATATCAACTTGAATATATTACATTTAAATATTATGATTATTTGTAGACAGTCTGCTAGCAACATAATTAATTCCCTTCATCAAAAATTTGTGATGAATTATTCTTTCAACTAAAGATTTTGCCCTACCATGACAGGCTATGTTAAAATATTAAAAAACAAATGCCTCTCTTATTTAAAAAAATTTAAAGATGATCTTTTCAAATGAAATAATGCATCTCAAAAAGGAATAGGTCATTTTTCAGTATTACAATGATAATTGTAAAAAGGCCAGAATTCATCTTTCACTGTCTTATTACATATTTTCCTCTAGAACATTCTAACTGTATCTCCCTGAGTTTAATTTCAAGTCTTTGAAAAGGATGCAGTTGTAAGAAATTAGAAAGGAATTTATCTCCAATTAGTAAGATCATTTCCCCCTCTGGGAACAGTTGGAAATTATACCTTAATGGCACTCTTTCAATTTAATATTCTAAAGAAACACTATCTGAAAGAGTAACAGTGGGCAGTAAGCCAGTGTGATGACAAATTAAACAATATAGTTACTTTTAACCTTTATAGCAGGTTTTCTATTTTCCAGATCTTTACAAGACATGAAATGAAAAAATTTAATTTCCAAAGAGGTAGACGATGAGCCCATTTCTCAGACAGAAATCTGAGGCAATGAGATGCCTTACCACATACTATGAAAGTGGTCAGCAGCATAACCAAGATCAGAGGCAGGAGGATCTCACTGCATTTGTATACATGGATACACAAAACACAGCAATGAAATGACAGGCATAATGTTGTCCATTCCTGCAACTCGTATTTCATCTTGCTCTGTAAAGTGTGGATCTGATGGAAAATTGAAACTTCATTTACAGCTGATGGCACATCTATTCTCCAGTGTTAAATTTGTGAAATCAACAAGAGGAATGATTATTTACAATGACATTCTCAGACTTAGGAATGTAGTCTATGTTGAGATTACATAGAATATAATTCGGTAAATGAGCTCAACATATGAAAAATAAAATTAAAGGACAGCTAATGCAATATTTACAATTACAACTTCAGCTCAATAGTTCTACTGTTATGCACTGAAAAAAAGATGTTTATGAGTACAATTAAAAATAAATTATCAAACAATTGGAAGTGAAAATTGGCTCACATCTCTATCCTGATGTTAGCACTCATCTGCCTGTCCTTAGAGAGGAGGGAATAAGCATATTATAATTTTGCCACATAGTACAGTGAATACATCTTTCGAGAGTGCAAAAATATGTCCTTATCCACAGCACATAATTTATCAACTTCCTCAAATACACCAAGTTCCTCAATTAAACAAGTAGAAGAAAATGTGGCATTTTTCATCTCGAGTGGTATTAGCCAAGCAAGCAAAATGGCCAGAGTGGAGATACATTTGTGAGGGTTGCTGTCTTGGAGGTCTAAAAGTAAACAACTCTATCGTCCCCGAGGCTCAAAAGAATGATGTCCCTCGATGCCAATATCAGTTACTGTGTGAGTAGCCAGTACATTAGGGACACACTAACATAGATGACACACAGCATTATCCAGTTGATTCTTGTGATGGGTGGCCTGAGGTTACCTGTCACCTGGAGGATGACACTGGAAGACAGAGTGCCACTAGAATTTTGGGCCTGCGCCACATAGAGGCCTGCGTCAGCCTCACGTACCTTCGGAATGAACACCGAATGCTTTGCCTCCTTGTGTAAAACCTGTAAGTGCCCATCTGCAGACAATTGCTGGCCCTTCTTGTACCTAAAGCAGAAAGTCAGTTTTTAAAGTTAGGATCACTCTTTTTCCACATTATTTCCAAGTTCTAACAGTTACTCTAAGTAGGCCCATTATCACTGCAGTCCTCTCCAGTATTAGCAGGAACTTCCTGGCTACCACAGAGTGCTGCAAGGCTGTTTATTTTTCAAGAAGAGATTGGCAGCTGGTAGCCCTAGAAGTTCTTTGATTGGCTCAGATTATATTTTTGAACAATTAAATTTTTGACAACATTTAAAATTTGGAGTATTACATATGAAAACTCAGATATTCAGCTCCTCTTAAAAACTGAGCCATCTGGTCCTACTGGTACATGATTTGCTTGTGGTGACCATTTCCTAGAGAATGAAATGGCATCTTGTATTCAGTCTGCCTCATCCTTTCTGCCACTGTGGTACAGCAGCTGTGACGCCATCTTGGAATCTGTGTTGGGGTAAGATGCACCTGCCCCAGATCCAATATCACAGAAGTACTGTGTAGGGGAAGGTATTTATATATAGTTTCCTGGTAAAATGAGTTCATTTCATTTTTGTGAATTAATTTCATGAGAAGTTGACTTTTCACTATGAAAGTCATTTTTACAATTGGATTTTGACTAATAACATATTTGCAGAAGTTTCCTACAGATATGAATACTAACCTAGATCTTTACATAAAACAAGTAATTTATTCTGTATATTATAGGCTGTTATATGTTTATTTATTTAGGTCATCTTTCTCCCGTACAAGAACTGTTGGTAAACCTGAATAATTTTGGGTTTTTTTTTTTCCTAAGTGATAACTTTGTATTTTTTTGAGTACCCTAAGATTGTATGGCTCACCAATAGCTTGTCAGTTGTTCATTGGACAAAATTGTTTATAAATCTGATAATGATTTTTTTTTTACAATTTGCAATAGTTCTTCAACAATATAGGTATTACAGTGACTCTTTAGATATATACTCACTAATTCATTTGTGTGCATAAAACAAGAAACACTTCAGACATTTTTCTTTGGAATGAACTAATATTTAATAATGAATTAAATATCTTTAAATGTATAAATACAAAATTCTTGATTTGTAAAAAACATGCAATTGTAAAAAATAACAAAACAAAACCAAAAAGCATAAATGTTGCACTATATAGAAGTGCAGTTTCCCCTACTATTTCGAAAGTCCAAAGTTTTCTAGTAAGTTCTTTGGGTCACTGGTTCACACTTCAAATACCGTCCATGTGCACACGCAATAATTGAAATGATTAATTTATTTTCTACTAAAACATCCTGATAAATAAAAGCTAGCTTACTTATCTGAGTTTATAAGTTTGCTGTCACATTTTTTTTATTTTACCCTTAAATCTATTTAAGGACAAAAAATTTTGAAAGGTTTGAAAGCAACCCTCATATTGAGAAAGTTAGAACTGCTTTTGCTGTTAACAATCACAAGTGTTTTGAACCTGTAATCTGCAGTTCATTTTCACTAAAACAAATAGGCCAAAAAATGTTGCCTCCAGAGTAAAATCATATTGTTCACAACTCACTTTATTACACCACCTTTCTAAAACGAGTTTATTACCTGTCACCTGGAGTAACTGTAAAAAGCAATGTTTTTATTTCACCTCTCACATTAAAGGAATTTACAAAAAGAAATCTTAATAAAACACAGAAATACTACAATGGTGGCATGTGTGACTGTGTTGGAAAGAGAAAAGAGATGGAATAAATGAAATGAAAAGGGAAACTCCAGATATTTTTAAATTGCATAAAGGGTGTTAAAATGAGAACATCTCATGCTGATGTAGAAATAGACAATAGGGAAGTTTTTCGACTCAGCATTGCTGGGAATGAGGAATGTTAACAGGAAAGAAAATCCAATGCAACTAATTTCCAGTGCTTTCGTAAGTGGTTAGGTGATTATTGTGTGCAGTAACTTTTCTTTCTTAAAGGTATGACCCATGCTGTTAGGAACGTGAGAGCTAGAGTGGGACATGAGAGTGGGACATGCAGAGTTGCAGAGTCACAGAGCATTCGCAGCCAGCCCTGCGCCTCTAAGTTAGTGCACACAGAATAAATTCCCTGGTTCGGTTTGTTTCTGTCTAGGACTTGCCATTATAGGCTACCCACCATGTTAGCGTAGGCTCTGGAAATCCCGTTACTTCGACTTCCAATGTCACTGGAGAACCTTCCGTAACCGTTACATTGGACAGGAGCCTGGAGAAATGAGGTGCCTGGCCAGCTAGGCTGACCATGCTGTTCTTTGCTGATGTGCTTTTTGCCTCTTCTCTGGGAACCCTTTGCCTCTGCAAGCCTGGGCTGGTGCCTGGTTGAAAGCCGAGGCCCCGGAACACATCAGGGGAAGCATGCAGCCTATCTTGGGTTTTAGTGCTGTTACCACGGCCATGCACTTTCTCCTGTGTTTCTAGTGAACTTTCCTGAGCCTGTGGGTGCTTCGGTAAAGCTCTGTCATGCATGTCACTCGGCATGCTCTCTGGCTGCTTAGCACTGATTTTGTGGAAGGCAGTACTGCTTTCCAGAAATTCTCCAGAGGTTAACAGGAGCTCAGCTTTGAATTGGGGGTGAGGTCTTTCCAAATGACTTGAAAATGTTTCTCTCTTATCATTGTATGCATTAGCAAACATGACAGATGGTGGAAGAACAGACTCCTGGGCCTCCCCTGGACCGCAGGTCCTGGACTGCATGCTGGAGGTGCTCACGGGAAGGCTGGAGGCAGAGGGGCTGGGGGGCTCTTCCACCTCCATGTCGGATGACAGCACAAGGGGGGACTCAGGGCTTCCAGAGAGAGGAGGCAAGGAGATGTCATCAGGAGAGACACACTCAGATTCTTCTCCTGATAGCATGTCTTCAGGCAGCAGCAAGCCCTGGACACCACCCTCTTTGGCAGAGGACAGTCTCCTCAGGTTCTGTGCAAGTCCATCTTCACCTGTCTCACTGATGGCCAAAATGTCTGTTTCCTGCGCTTGTCCCTTCAGAGGAGGAAAACGAATCTCCATTAGTCATGCACTTTTCTTTTTCCAGGTTCTGATCAGAGAGAGACTCAACTTGAGGGAGACAATTTGAGAAAATCAACAGTGAGTTATAACCTCAGGAGGCTGCCCCTCGAATACTGAACTTGAAACCATCTGTCTGTCTGGTCTGGAAGCATCCCCAGCCCAGGATTAAACTGACCTCAAGGCTCATGAGTGAAATAGGATAGGCCTTGGGCAATGGGATAGGCCTTGGGCAATGGGATAGGCCTTGGGCAATGGAAGGAAACAAGCCTGTTTTCCTCTGTAGCTATGGTGCTGGTCTCATCAGTGTCTTTCATCCCATCATCTGAGGAGCCTCTTCCACCAATAAATTAGGGTTTGATCAGGTTTATTTGCTTACATGTCAGGCGAACACACAGTTCGTAAACCTTAGCGGCCTCTCGTTAAAGATACATCAGACCCTCTAGAAAAACCCTTCTCTCTCAAGAAAGTCCTTTTTTTAAAAATTATGGTAAAAAATATATATTACAAAATTTACCATTTTAACCTTTTTTAGGTACACAGTTCAGTGACATTATATGTGTTCACACTTTTGTGTGACCATCACCATCATCTATCTCCAGAGCCTTTTCATCTTCCCAAACTGAAACATGGAAGCCAGAAAATAGTAATTCCTTATTCCCCCATTCCCAGTCTCTCATAACCACCATTCTCCTTTCTTTCTCTATGAATTTTCCTGCCCTAGGTGCTTCATACAGAGAAAATCATCCTTAATAATTGGTTTATTTTCTTAAAACCTTTAGTTTTATTCTGATACTGAAAAGATATTTATTGAACACCTAGTATAGACAAGGCATCATGCTAAGCACTGGAGGGGATATGAAACACTGAGGAAAAGTAGACACTGCATGTGTGTGGGTTTGATGGCAGATTGGGGGAAGGTGATAGTAATGGAGTAATCACATGTCACAGGCTTTTACAAGACAGTGCACCAAGAGGAATACCTGCCACCTTCCTCTCTGAATTCCTATCCTACTTAAACTGTCCAGTCTCCCTACTAATCTATGTCCATTTCAACCTTAAGAAGACGCTCAAATTTCCCATCTGGAATAGATGCAAAAGAACACTGAAACTGAAAGTGATCGCATATACATTGTGCCTCTTATTTTATACCTACTTCTGTGCTTCTGCTTATCATTTGGGATGCATTGTACTGCATTAGCATAGACTAATTTCCATCCTGTAGCTACTACCCAGATGTAGGAAAGTCATGCCTTGCCTTAACTTTGAGTTCTTTCTTTGAACCCATAGTCCTGCTCTTGACATATACTTTATACATTATTATTGAGAAAATAAATGTGTTTTTAGGTTAAAGAGTAGAATCAAAACAATATTCTCTCTCCTATTCCATAGTGATGAGCTTCCTCAGAGAAAGCATAGGGAAAGTGATTTCCTTGAGTCATTTAGTAGAAGTTTAAATTCTGGGTGTAAAATTCAGAAGTTCAAAGAAGTCCCTCTTATTTAAAAAACAAATTTCTAAATAAATCCACATCCAGTGAGGAATGTCCCTTTTTTTTGGTTTTCCTAAAATAGTTTAGCCTAGTTCCTCTCTCATCTCTTCCTGTAAGTAGAATGCTTATTTTCCTTCTCATAGGGACCTTGATTAAACTGTCTATTCAATATAAGAATCTCCTCTGGAATATTCTGGAAGCTTCTATTTGAACTCTTCCTGAAAAGAATGATTAAATTTGAGAATTTTGTGATTTACTAGTACTGAGATTATATTATATTTAGCAAAGACCTGCCTTCTTTCAATTTCCATTAGCGGGTCTGACTTGTACTCTTGCAGCTACATGAAAGCAATTCAACTGCCCTCCTATTTTAACAGCTTTTTGACTATTTAGAGAATAGGTCTTACAATCTTAAAACTTTTTTCTTTGTGCTACGCATCTCAAAGTTCAGACTCAACACCCATAGCTATCATCTTGGTCACCTTAGGGAGGGTTGATTTGTATGAGTTCAAACATTTGTGACTTAAAGGTCAACCAAGCACAGACCACTCCTTAATGATACTTTTAGATAATCTATGTCTCTTTGCAGAAGAATAATGCTTTAAACTATCTAAAAATGTACAACTTTAGGGAGAAACTTGAATAAAACTCTAAGCCAGTCTCCTCATTCTTTCTCAATCTCTGCTGGAACTGGTTTACTTAACTGAGAGCTTGGAAGAAGGAACTAAATGTGTTGAGCTTTGTCTGTCTAAGGATCTCCCTTTTGGGCTTTCCCTTCCACAAAATGGATGTGCTCAGGTTGGTTCTAAGGAATGGAAGCCCCCAGTAGGGTATGCCTGTGGTTATCTAGCTATGTACCCAAGTGACTAGGTAGGCAAATCTATCTACACCAGGTGTGAAATTTTGGGAAATCTCCTAGAAAAGTCCAAGCCTATCTATCATTCAATCCAGCTTTTAGTAGTACTGATTCTAAACTCCTGTATCTTACTTTCATAGTTGGTGCCAAATGTAATAAAGGAATCCAAGGATATCAATTTTTACTTTTTAGAACTTCTACAATAGAAAAAAAATTTTTTTCACAGAAAAGAATGGCACCAGGTAATTTCTACAAACAAGAGAAATAGCATCTTCTCAAATATTTTTCTGGGAACATTTCAACGTATCAAATAATATTCCCTTCTAAATGTTTGGTTTTAGGCTTTATTTACTTTCCAGATAGGAAATAATCACTAGAATCATTATCTTCTTGATGTATGTGAAATGATTTTACTGAGATGTTATAGTCATTCTTTTTTTATTTATTTTTACAAGAACCACATGAGACCATTTAGTAAACTAAAATATTCTATCTACTCTGTCCATTAATATCATTCATACAAATGTTGGACGCTACAGAATTTAGAACAAAGCTAGAAATTTCCCTAAGGCAAACTGGCTTTCCGCTTAAAATTGATGAATTACTTAGTCCTTGTGGGTACAGTTATAACCTGACCAAACCCAAACTCAGTTCCCATTTCTCCATTTATGTTGAGAGAGAACATGAAGGTGTTTACATATGACTTCCTGATCTCATAGTAAATTATGCCAATGGCACAAACCGAGAATTATCCATTAAATAGTCATCTCAACAAGCAAAATAAGGTGATTTTTATGTAAGTTTTTTAAATTCATTTGTTTTTAACGCTCGAGCCTTTTTTCTCAAATACAAATAAGTGATAAATTTTAACTCATTATAGAATTTTATTCTAGATACGTTAAAAACTCACAGAGTTATAGTTTCCTAGATCCATGCAGTTTTCATCTATAAAAAAAGAATCTAAATACTCACACATATCAACTATATTTTCCTATCTTTCCACAATGAAATCATCTTTACTACTAGAAAAAAGTATGTATGTGTTACCAGAAAGGGGTAAATAAATGTATGTAGCTCAGTACATAGAGGACATATCTGCATCAGTCTAATATGCTCTGGCAAAATTGCCAGTCTAACTCTGATCTAATTTACCAGTTCTCAATTTGTTTCTCTTATATTCTTCACTGTTCTTTCTTTTGTCAATTTCACTATCTTTTTCCAAATTCAAAACCTAAGAATTTGTCATGATTTCTGAACTTTAATTTTCACTGAGGGACAATCAGTTGGATTTACAACAATTGCCATGTAGGCAGACAAAGTTTGGAAGGGAAAGCATAATGATATTCTACACCCATCCAAGTGGGCAGAATCAATCCTCAAAGTAAATTCAATGGGGAGCCGCCTATGTGGCAAATTTGAAGGAACATCACAAGAATTCATCTTCCCAAACATCTCAACAGGTAGTCTAACTTTAGGATAAATAATGTCTAACAAAGGAGTGGGAAGTAAACAAAGATATTGGGCACAGGGCTTGGTCCTATAGAAAGTGTGTCTGGAGAAGACCCTCAGAGTGTGCTATAGAAGCCAAGAGGTGACTTTTGGGGCCCTTGGTTAGGGGAGATTGCAAGGAAAGACAGAAGGGAAAATAAATGTGGCAAAGAATACTTTGGTCTTTCCTAATTATTTTTCCAAGGCAAGCATCTCTACAATAACTTCCTCCACCTGAATTAGTGCATGACAGCCAGGGACTGTTCTTGTTAATATGATAGCAGCATTCTACTGAACTGTTTGATACAAAAGACTTCCACGATATTGCTTTATTAACCCTCATGTAAACAGATGGACCAAGAGAAGGGAAAGTTTTGGCATGAACAGTTACAACATCATTACCAAACAGCTTATTTATATGCAGCAGTTCCTTGAAGATCCCCTTTGGTCTTGTGGAAAAGGTACCTGGCTGAAATTCAGAACTGGGCACAGAGCCCAGTTCTGACACTATTTCCTGAGATTTTTGGAGGGCAAGATATTTAATCTCTCTTGGCCTCAGTTTCCTCAACTGTAAAATGAGATTTGATCAGATGATTGTTAAATCGCTTCTAGCACTAAAATTCTGTAACTCTAAATGTTGGCATCAAAAGCCCTCATCTTCTGCCAAATAGTTCTATGACTGCAGGCAAGTCTTTTAATACTCTGTGCCTCCATTTAACCTTAGGAGTTTTCAGATATTACTGTGGATTTAGCTTTGGCACCTACCTTGAGGATAGAATACCATCACTAATCTGTTCACAGTGCTATGTGCACTGCACTTACTGAATTGCCTAATAACACCTGCTGCATTTTGGGGTCAGAAAAATGAGAAGCACTTTGCTATTTCCAGGAGAAAATTCCTGTGATAAATATATTCTTGTAATAGTTTGGTAGAACTGTTCCTTCTGACTCAAATCATTTTTGAAGATTGACACTATTTAAGGGTATCAGAATTGAATGCAATAATTCATGGACAAGGTTTTTACTTGGTATTTCAGGTTATCTGCCCACATAGTGTTTTTGAGAGTCATTACATCTGATCTATGTACACATAATAGAGACAATAAGAGGGTAAATGTGATTGAGCTGCTTAAAAGTGGAGATTACGGCTACCCTTCCATTATGCTGTCTGGACCAATTGCATCGGCATGTGTACATGAAATGATGTCAGTGATAATTCTTGACAGCTGTAATTGTGGACTTGCACTTTCACTCTAAATGTCTGATGGTCTATCATGTCTTAAAATTTATGTTAAAATAAAAGTTATTTTTCAATGAAAATAAATCTTACCATAAGTATTTAAAAGGATTTGCTTTTCCTCATATGAAAATAAGTAAAAGCAAGGAAAAACATTTTTACTAAGTATAAATTAGTGTCTATTTTTTAGTAGCAGTAACTTCTAAGATTTTATAAGATGTACCAATTTCATAGTGTAGGAAAGTTCACAGAATTAAATAAAATTAATAATATGATGCTGAATGTTTAATAATGTTCTTTATTATTTCGGTCAGTTGTTTTTGTTCTCCATTAGGGGTGATTTTAGAGGACATTTAGTCATGTTTACAGACATGTTTTCTATTGTCACAAATAGGAAGACTGGTGGTGCTGTTAGTATCTGGTGGGTAGCAGCCAGGAATGTTAATACATATTCTACAATGCATGGGACAGTCCACCTAGCAGAAAAGTGGACAAAATACCAATAATGCCAAAGTTGAGAAACCCTGAATTAGACCATACTAACAAAAGACACTAAGACCCAACAAGATGACCAAGACTAGACAGCTTTCATTTGACTTGGAGAGGAACCAAAGTTTGAGAGGCTCAAGACTGCACATAGAAAAAGACACCTTGCTTAATGGTATTTGCTGCCAGGACTGTATAATTGCAGTGGATCTTGATATAGATTTAACGTGTGGAGAAGGACTTCTAAGGAAGCTGTAAGAACTGTACTGACTTCAAGGAAAAATAAATATTTCTCCATGAATCAATTGCAACAAATAGGGAGAGGTTTGTATACTTGTTTTGTGGGGTTTTGTGTATGCACGCCTATGTATATATTAATGAAATATTATAGGAAGAAAATATTACAGGAAGTACATCTTATGAATTTGGGAGCTTCTGAGAATCATGTTGAATCTGCTGTTATGTCAGTAGAGAAACAATGGGAACAGGCAAGTTGCAAAAGCAAAAAGTCAAGGGCCAATTATAGTCTAGTAGCTATCAATAATGAACAAAGTCTCTGAAATTCATAAAGATGTTGCAATTTAATACTTTTGAAACCATCATGCATTTTCACTTTTGCAAATATTTCTAGTTTTTGCTGCATGTTTTAATGTATTTGTAAATGTCTAGGTTTTCGAGTAATTTAAACATATCTCTAAATTCTTTAATATTTGGATTTCAGCTAGATTCTATACTTTAGTATAGGTTCCTGGAAATATTACCCAGTGAAAGATTCTATGGGAGCAATGTAGAATCTAATTTCATGCACTGAGATTTTCCAATAAATAGTGTAAAACTATCACTTGGCAGTATGATAAAGGAAAAAAAATAAAAATTGAAGGTAAATCAGACATAAAAGGACAATGGAGAAGGCTGCTGGAGATGGGAGAAACAGAATGGCACGAGACAACATTATGGTGTTTGTGTGGATGTCCCCATGCATTCTGAAATGCCGCTACTCCAGTATTCAATAGGAAGGACTCGAAGGGAAATAGGAGAGAAAAGAACCAAGTAAGGATAAAATGTCAGGGATTAGGAAATTCACATTGCATTTATACTGGGAGATTTGATTTGGATAGATGAAAAGGTTTCAACTCACCTTTTTTCAGTGTACAACTACTAAAAACAAAAATAATGACTGGCTGAAGTTAAGTAATTTTATTTACCTTATTAACTTCTTCATTAAGTATTTGCTGCTTATTTATTACTGGTTCCTTTAGTAGGTCAATACAGTTGCTGTGAAAGTCTTCCAAAGTTGGATTCATCTTTAGAGTATCTCCCTGCTGTACAAAGCAACAGTTATTGAGAGCCTCGGTCAGGAAAATTGGAGGCACAATGCCATATATTAACTCCTTGGAAGAAAAACATAAGTCAACTTGCAAACTTTCAGCAAATGTATTCTACAAGAGATGAATGCGATTTATAAAATTATCTCTCCAAGCTCACAGTTCCCCTCCTGCCTTACTCCTTTGATAGAGTTCATTGCCAGTAAAAATGGATTGTTCAAAGGCCTAGCAGGAAAAGAAGTAATTGCTACAACAGGATTCTCTCCCTTGAGCATTCTCTAGAGACAGCAGCCACTGTGTATGGCAATTTAAACCACTGGGCGAGTCTGAGGAGCAGAAATGAGGGAGGAATGATGAAACGGCTGTGGTGGAGAAAAGAGTAGGCAATCCAGAGAACCCACACAATCCATCCGTTTGGGAGACTCTTGAAAAGAGGATGGAAATATCACTGAGTCTAGTAAAAAAACAAAAAACAAGGGAGAACACGGTATGTTTTGTGTGGGTAATGACATCTTTTCCCTGTACTTCATGGGGCTCAGCGCTAGTCAGGGAGGTTGTGGGTGGGGGTTTCAAACTGCTGTGGAGCTAAAAAGATTTCGTGAATGTGAGCAGAGCTACTGGTACTCCAAGGGACAGAACACATCAGTTGGCGATGATTATAGTCCAACAGAAGAGTGCATATATCTGGAACATGTCCATGAGAAAGATCGGAAGGCCTTAAGCAAACAGGCAAACTCACCAAAAGCCATGTGCTACATTGGCTCCACGGATCTAGAGAGACGCTTCTCGGGAGATTCAGCTTTTAATCTCAACTCTAAAACTAAACTGGTTTGTATTTCTGGATGAGTCACTCTGATTTAGTATACATTTGATATCTTAGTCCACAAAGGCAGCTGTTGTGGAAAGAATGCTAGATTTTGAATTAGAGCTAAGTTCAAATTCCAGATCTACCACTCCTTATAGGGTGTAAGGAAAGCACTTTTATTTTATTTGGGCCTCTCCCTTCACATCTGAAACAAGGAAAGCAACATTTGTCTTATTTTCCTCTCTAGGTTATTTGGAAATCACTGGAGATTTTATATATATATATATATATATATATATATATATATATATATATATTCTTTTACAAAGATCTAATTACTATACAAACAAAAATTAATTTTGTTTTAGCCATGACAGGGATTTCTGGGTCTACTTTAGTAACCCTTGCAAAAGAGTTCCATACCATCAACTGAAAAAAAAAAAAAAACCAGGCTTTTATGATTTTCATACAAACATCTGGAAAGTGTCAGCATTCACTGATGAACCTTTGATGAGTCTATAACTCATAAGAGTGAGGCTAATGCCTCCTTCTTTTGCCAGAGAGATCCTTCTTCACTTCTGTATCTATCCACCCAAACCAAACCTTTTTTGTTTGTTTTGCTTTGTTTGTTCGTTTAGCTCTGAATGATTCTTCTTTGTGATAATCCTTTGGGCATTTGCTACAAATGCCAAACTCCTGCTGAAGAACTAGCTTTAAAAAGCAAAGCACCATGTTAAATGTACTATGGGACACTGAACTGAGCACAGCAAGAGAACTTCTTAGGTATAATCGAGTGAGGTGGTCAGGATGCCAATCCAGTGATAGCTGATGTCTGTGGTATGGCTATGGCCTGGATGTCTATATCCCTTCAAAAGTCACATTGAAATCATTTTCCCTAGGTGATGAGAGTGGAGTCTATGGGAGGTTATTAGGTTATAAAGGTGGAGCCCTCATCGGTAAATTAGTGCCCTTGTAAAAGACCTCAGAGAGATCTCTTTCCCTTCTACCATGTGAAGATAGGGTAAAAGACCACTGTCTGTGAGGAAGTGGGCACTTACTCTGCACCAAATCAACTGGTGTCTTGGTTTTTGACTCTCAACTAGAGCTGTGAGAAATAAATGTCTGCTGTTCACAAAGCACTAGGTCTATGGTGTTGGGTATAGCAGCTGGACTCCACTAGGACAGTAGGAAAGAACGCAAGAGCAATGGAAAATGAGAGAGGGAATTCCAGGAAGGATTTGTGAAGATGGTTATTTAGGTTTGACTTTCAGAGATGGTAAAATATTGATAAACAGAGACAGCAGGTCATAGGTTTGATGTAATGGTACAGAAGCAGGAAATATCAGGCAATGGAGCGGTAGGCCACTGAGACAGAAACCCATAATGTAGAGAAGCACAGCACTTGGAACAGGTGATCAATCTCAGAACATGGGAAAGTCTGAGTCTGAACTTCACATAGTAAGCAATGCAGATCTTGTAGTGAAATGTTTTGAACATGAAATTACATGAGCAGAACTGGATTTAAGAAGGATACTCTAACTGGGTGTGTATTTAGGGGACTTCTGATGCATGCAAAAGGGAATCCATGTGACAAGCTGGAAATCCTGAGTATAAGCCTGACTATCAGGAGTGTCACAGGAGTGGAGAACGAGAAAATGGGTACAGGCTATGGAAACAGAAAGGAAGATAACCATGAAGGTCAAAAACTCAAAAGGATATAATTTGTAGAGAGTGGTTTTCATTATGTTGAAGAAATACAACATGAATGTGATAGATGACTGTGGAAAGCAGACTGTGGGGAAGCAGCGATTTTCAGTCTATTTATGGGATGGCAGGAGAAGAAACAGATCCTCAAGAGATCAAGTAGAGGGGAGGAGGAACTACAAATGTTCAAAAATGTAAGATGTATGCTTCACTCCTACATTGCTGATAGCAATGTTACTGTAAAACATTTACGAAAAGTCATTTGACATTTTGTTAGAAACATTAACAATTTCATACAAATCTTCCTGAATTGTTTCAGAGAATTTATGTGTAGGTAATAATACAAAAAGAAAAAAAATTGCTATGCACAGATATTCATTGTAGTGTTATTTAAAAAGTTAAGAAAATTGAAATAATCTCAGTTCTGAAAGGAAAAACCAATTCGAATACGTACTGAATTAAAAGTCTCACAAATTATTTGAGTGGAATAGACATTCAAATTGATGACATAAAAATTCACACAGAAAAAAATGGTTGCTACAAAATAAATATATTCTACTCTGCACTGTGAGACCACTACGAGGCATCAATAGCAAGAGTGATCACAACAGTAATCTCAGGCATTGTTATTCTGTTCTCTGGGCCTCCCTGTGTTCTATTCAGTAGACCAGGAAACTGAGACCCAGGGAGATGAAATAATTCATAGAATTTGTGGCTCAGAAATCCAGTAATTTAAAGAGTGCTCTAAGGCAGCTGGTTTTTTTTTCTTTTTTTTGAGGGGAAGGGGAGTTGTTTTGTTTTGTTTTGTTTAGAGTTTATACTTAATTATCTTGCTCTCTCCCCATCCTAAATAACCGGTTCTTTCAGTCAGTTGCAAAAATAGTGCTAATCAACTGGTTTTTGACATGACACAGATAAAACATACATTTTTTTCCTATGATTGGCTTTTGCCTACACATAAACTAGCATTTTCTGTATAATTTTTAGCATCAATGTTTAATTCCATGAAAAGTGATAATGATTAATTTAAATGTTTCCATGAAGCTAAATGTTCAGTGAATAGAATACCTGAATATTAGTTTCTTTTTCTCTGGGGTCACACTTTGGAGAAATAAAAAAACAGCCCTTACATCTATTATTTATGAACACAAACAGAGGCTACTTAATAAAGACTTTTGTTTGGTTTTAATGGTACGCATTTATCCTTTAGGATATGATCTATGAAAATGTAAATGAGGAACCTTAATTGTGTTTAGTTCACATTCTCAGCAATATCTTTCTCTGCAGTGATGGGAAAGAAACAGAATTAATTATCAGAAACATGCAGATAATGATGTTAGAATAGTGTGAAAAAAATGTGTACATCACATTTTCTAAGAATATCTATTAAAACATCTTTGCACCAGAAAACATTTGATCAATACAATTTTATTGCATCACTTGAAAATACATACTCTAAAAAAGAAGAAATTACCTTCAGTTTTTCTTCAAGCTCTGTGAGAGACACACATAATTCAGTAATAGACTCAAGAATCTCTTTGTGTTTTGCCACTATTTTCTCAGTGTATTTCTTTCCTTCTTCCAAACCTGAGAAATGATAAAATTATTAAAGACCAAATCCTTAGGGGAAAAAAACCACAGTCATTTTCCAATGTCTAAGTGCTGGCAGACAGTAATCACTTAATAAATACTTGCCGATTAAATAAATAAATTCATAAAGACATCTTTGAAAATCCAAGTAGCCTAGAAAAATTATTATATTTGCTGCACCATGTAACTTTTATGTAACCTAAATAATGTTGCTATAACAAACTAAAGGTGTTAGTGGGATCCAAAATGCACAATACATATTGGGAGAGCCAAAGGGGAGGAATTATCTAAAAAGGGAAGGAAATGACCACTATTAATCTATTATCATGATTTGAAATTCAGATTGTATTCATTGTTCTAATTAGTTTCATTTTATTCTGATTTGTTTGATTTTATTATACTTGATGGCATGAACAGCTATTTTAAAGATAACAAAATATATAATTGCAGCCATTGAGGATGTCCAATTATCTGGTTTAGAAACACTGTATTGCTTTCATTGTTTGTTTTGATTGATTTTACTCTATTCTGTGTGGTTTGATTGTAATATGTCTGAAGGCATAGACAACTATTCTGAAGATAACAAATATTATGGTAGCCAATGCTGTTTTGCTAATATCTTGAAATTCTGTATGGCTTACATTGTTCTGCTTTGTTTGTTTTGTTTTGTTTTGTTTTGTTTTGTTTTGTTTTGTTTCTACTGTTTTAGTTTGTTGTATTTTGTTTGATTTTACTTATCCCTGATGGTATGGGCAGGTGTATTGAAGATAACAAGAGGGATTATGGTAGCCTTAGAGATTGCTTTTTACGTGTTTAAAAGTCATGTACCATGTTCATTGCTTTGTTTCGATTGACTTTACTCTGTTTTGTTTTGTTTGGTTGTATTCTTTTCAA
>RJWT010015050.1:0-20680 GCA_004365215.1 Cuniculus paca
GAAGCATTCTGTGGCTTTGTCAATGAAAAAGACTCATTGTTAAGAGTTTAATGATGGAACAGAATCTGTTGATATTCTGGGTCACGTGTAATGTGTCCTCATCTGCACCTACAGTATTTTATTTCTCTCAACTTGGACAGTACTATATGTTACTTTTTATATTCTAAAGAATGTCATTCATTGTTTATATTATATCCAGAGCACTATTTGAACAGAGAATGTATATTGGATGCTGATTTTTAAAAGTACGATTGTGTGAAATCGGAAATTTACTTACTCAATTATACATCATGATTTGATTCTAGATCTCACTGTTCTGATGCCAGGACAACTGTAGGATGATAGGAAGGGTCATTTGTGTTTCTTTACTTTGGTGGGTCATGCAGTGTCACTCCTCTGAAGAGGTAGCTTACCCAGAGCATACTGACCTCCAGAAATGAGCAAGGGAGCCCTTGTGCACTAGGCAGATCCTGCCATGGCACAGATCAGCTTTTAAAAATCACTTTGACTTAATGCATCCAATTCACTACTGAAGTTCTTTGTGGTAACACGTGAAACATACTGATGATACATACTTTTCCCACAAAAGCATGTGAAGAAGTCTTATAGCTACCATTTTGGAAATTTCTAATAAAAAAGGAAAATTAGATAACTGCCATATGTTTGTGTGTGTGTGTGTGTGTGTGTGTGTGTGTGTGTGTGTGTGTTCCAATCCAGGGCTTCCACACTGAATGAACTACGTGCCAGTCATTTTGCTTGTTTTGTTTTTAAATTTTGAGGTAGGATCTCACTAAATCACTAAGTTGTCCAGGGTGAGCCCAAACTCAAACTTCTGACCCTCCATCCTCACTCTCCCAGCACACTGGGATTACAGGCATTCAGTACCGTGCCTGGCTTGATGCATTACTCTTTTCCCTTCTTTTCCTTTTCTTTTTCTCTTTTTATTTTTTTAGATTTTTGTCTACAGCTTCACCTCCTGGCATTGACAGCATTGCCAGTCTCCCCATCCTGAGCAGACTTCACCCTCTGGTCACCAGCTCAGACTCCCATCTGTCTTGATGTAGTATTTCTTGAGCACTTAGTTTGCTACATCTGTCTTACATATATGAATGTTTTATGACCATATTTGTGTTTCTTAAATGTTTCTTCATTGAAGCACAGTAGTGTATTTCATGTGTATTTAAATACTTTTTATTTCTATGAAAGTAACTCATGTATAATTTAAATTTGTAGTTCTCAATTTTTTCTGTGCATCTGAAACATTTAGAGTCCCTTTTAAAATTACTTGTACTCAAGCCACATCTTTTGTGATTCTGATTCACTTGACCTGGGGTAGACCTCCAGCTATCAGGTTTTATGTGTTTGTGTGTTTGTTCTTATTTCGAAGCATGGTCTGTCTATGTTGTCCAGGCCGTTGTTGAACTCAGGGCGATTTTTCTGCCTCAACCTCCCAAACAACTGGAACTACAGGCCTGTGCTACATACAGCACTGACTATGCCTAACTTCACTGTGTTGTCAGGGTGAGAACTACAAAGTCAGAAAGTTCTTCAGGTTTGTCGCAAAAAAACAGCACTCATCTCTTGCACTGCCTCCAGCTATCTCTTTCCAGATGCCACTATTTACATCTTTCTTAGCTGATGATTTCGTTATTTAACTCTTTTTGTAAGTAACGTACTGATATTGATAGATCTTGATATTTCAGTTTTAGGCATTATATATTGATTTCCCATTATGAAAGAGAAATGGAACTCTTTCTCTTTCCTTTTCCCAACTTACATTTCTACATTTTCCAAGCTTTATTCATATAATAGTTTTCATAGCTTTTTTTTTAAAGAGAATAGAACAAAACAAAATAGAACAAAACAAAGCAAAAGAAAACAGAATAGAGTCAAACATAATACAGCATTTCAAAACAGAACACTGCAAGCTATACAGGTTTTCAAAACATAACAACAGGAGATTAACAATGGTTACCCTAGTGTCTCTTGCTTTCTTCAAAATGGTTGTTCATACATTTACAGACAATAAACTCAAACAAAACAGTGTAATATAAAACCAGATAAAACAAAAGAGCATTACAGGCCTTCAAGTCGGACAAAAAGAAACCAGCAATGTCTACTGTAGTGTCCCATTTTTCAAAAGAGCTGTTCCTATCTTCTCACATATTGCCTTCAAATAGTAGGAAAGGGACTTAAACCAGTCAAATCAAAGAATAAAAGCACCATTGGACTTCAAAACCATTTCTCCATATTTATCAGGAATTTTGTATCTTATTGAGTCTTTCAGTTTCTTACACTAGGGAGACAATCGGTGTTTACACATGTGTGTTTGGTTTATTTCACTTATGAGTATGATCTCAAGTCTCATCCATTTACCTCTAAAAGCCTCAATGTGATCATTTTTTATAGCTGAATAGTAGTCTATTGTATAAAAGTACCACATCTTCTTTATCTGTTCCTCAATTGATGGGCATTTGGGTTGTTTCCAAGATTTGGCTATTACAAATTGTGCTGCTATAAACATGGGTACACATACATCACTGTGGTAAGATGATTTCACTTCTTCTGGGAATATGCCCAGAAGTGGAATAGCTGGGTCAAATGGGACTTCCAGTCCTAGCTTTTTGAGAAACCTCCAGACTGACCTCCACAGTGGTTGCACCAGTCTGCACTCCCACCAACAGTGGAGAAGGATTCCTTTTTCCCCACAGTCTCTCCAGCATTTATTGTTGGTGGTTTTCTTGATCTTGGCCATTCTTTCTGGAGTGAGATGAAATCTCAGAGTTGTTTTAATTTGCATTTCTCTAATGACCAATGATACTGAACATTTTTTGATGTATTTATTTGCCATTCATATTTGTTCAGCTGAGAAGTGTGTTTTCATCTCAGATGCCCATTTCTGGATTGGGTCTTGGAATTTTGAGGGCCTGATATTTTTAAATTCTTTATATGTTCTAGATAGAAGGCCTTTGTCTGAAGGGCAGTTGACTAAAATTTTTTCCCAATTTGTGGGTTTTCTTTTCACTCTGTTGGAGATTTCTTTTGACATGCAAAAACTTTTTAACAAGACAAGATCCCAGTTGTTGATTCTGGGAAGTGTTTCCCATGCAGTTTGACTTTGGTTCATGATTTCTCCACTTACCCCTATGTTTTCAAGATTTCTACCTACTTTGTTTTCCAGCAGATTTAGTGTTTCTGTTTTAATGTTTGGATCTTTGATCCATTTTGACTTTAGTTTAGTGTATGGTGATAGGCTTGGGTCTAATTTTAGTTTTCGGCATATGGAAAGCCAGTTTTTCCAGCACCATTTATTAAAGAGGCTTTCTTCCAGTGAACATGTTTGGCCCCTTTGTCAAAGATAAGGTGGCTGAGTGTGTCTGTATTTGGGGTTGTATCTTCTGATCCATTTCACTGATCCTCAGGTCTGTTTTGATTCCAGTACCATGCTGATTTGATTACAGTAGCTTTGTAGTATACCTTCAAGTCTGGGATTGTGATACCTCCTGTCCTGCCCTTGCTGCCCAGAAGTGCCTTTGCTATTCTAGGTCTTTTGTGGTTCCAGATGAATTTTAAGAATAATTTCTCTGGATCTGTGAGGTATGCTAATTGTATTTTGATGGGAATTGCATTAAATCTGTATAATAATTTTGGGAGAATGGCCATTTTCACAATGTTTGTTCTTCCTATCCATGAGCATGGAATGTCTTTCCATTTTGTGAGATCCTCTTCGATTTCTTTTTTCAGAGTACTGTAATTTTCACTGAATAGATCTTTTGCTTCCTTCGTTAGGTTGATTCCTAAGTATTTCATTTTTTTGGCTGCTATTGTAAAGGGTGTGGTTTCTCTTATTTCTCTCTCAGTGAGTTTGTTGTTTGTGTACAGGAACGCGACTGATTTCTGAGTATTGACTTTGTATTCAGCTACATTACTGAATTTGGTTATGATATCCAGAAGTCTTTCTATGGAATTTTGCGGGTCTTCTATGTAGAGTATCATGTCATCTGTAATTAGTGATAACTTAACTTCTTCCTTTCCTATTCTTTTTCCCTTTATTTCTGTCTCTTGTCTAATTGCTCTGGCTAATGTTTCCAGCACTATATTGAATAGGAGTGGTGATAATGGACATCCTTTTCTTGTTCCCGATTTTAGAGTGAAAGCTTTCAGTTTTTGACCATTTAATGTGATACTGGCTGTTGGTTTGTCATAGATAGCTTTTATCAGATTGAGGTAAAGGCCATCTATTCCAATTTTCTGTAGGGTTCTTATCATGAAAGAGTGTTGGACTTTATCAAAAGCTTTTTCTGCATCTATTGAGATGACCATGTGGTTCTTATCTTTGGCTCTATTGATATGGTGTATTACATTTATTGATTTGCATATGTTGAACCATCCTTGCATTCCAGGGATGAATCCCACTTGGTCATGGTGTATAATCTTCTTGATGACTTGCTGCATTCTGTTTGCCAGTATTTTATTGAGGATTTTTGCATCTATGTTCATTAGAGAGATTGGCCTGTAGTTCTCTCTCTTGGTTGGGTCTTTCTCTGGTTTTGGTATTAGGGTAATACTTGCTTCCAGGAATGATTTAGGGAGACTTCCTTCCCTTTTGATTTCATTGAAGAGTTTGAGGAGTGTTGGCATTAAGTCTTCCTTGAATTTCTTGTAGAATTCAGCTGTGAATCCATCAGGACCTGGACTTTTCTTGCTTGGTAAGGTTCTAATTACATTTTCGATTTCAGTAACTGAAATTGGATTATTCAGTAGTTTTACATCTTCTTGGTCCAGTTTTGGTAATTGATATGTTTCTAGAAATCTGTCCATTTCTTCGGTGTTATCGAACCAGTCTCTTGGCGAAGTCCCAAGCCACACGACCAGGCAGAACTCACTGGTCGCACACTCAACTCAGGCCCGGCTCAGAGCAGCCACCACTGGGCCTCCGCGGGTGAATGGGCGGGGTGCAGGGAGGACCCCAGGGACGCCCCAAACATCTGTGGCTGACAGAGGCTGGGCGCAGATTTCTGTGGGTCTGGTCACCCAATCCCAAGGTGCACAGCTAGGTGGTATTCGCTGCGCTCACCCCGAACCCAAGCCGGGTTAGGAGCAGCTGCCACCACGCTGCTCCTGGTGAATGGGCAGTTTTCATAGTTTTGACTACATAATCTTGATTAGGTAAATGATATATATACACACACACATATTTTTGGTACTGAGGATCAAACTCAGGACCTTGTGCTTGCCAGGCAGACACTGTGCTGCTCAAGTACATCCCCTACCTCCATATTATTTGACTAAAAAATGCTCTGAACAGCTCCAGCACAGTGTAAACCATGATTGTATTTTCTTTTTCTTTTTCTTGGTGTTTTTTTTTTTTTTTTTTTGCGGCACCGGGGATTGAACTCACAACCTTCGCTTGCCGGGCAGGCGCTTAGACCGCTGAGCTAGATCCCCAGCCCCTGTATTTTCTTTTCTTTCAAATTTTTCACTTTTTTAAAAGTTTTTTCACTTTTGCTGGAACAAATTTTCTTTTTCTGAGCTAGTTGTTAATCTAACCCCAAACACCTCAGTTGTCCTCAGGGATGTGTGTGTGTGTACATGCATCTTTATGTCCCCATAGTAACAGATACTTAATAAGGGCTGAGGATGTACCTCAGTGGTAGTGCGCTTGCCTAGTGTGCTCAAGGCCCTAGTTTCATTCCCTAGCACTACAAGAAAAAAGACAACAACCAAAAAGTTCATAATAAATATAAGGCAAATGATTAAATGAAGGCACTGTTGTTCTTATATTTGAGAAAACTTTGTGACAACTACATTGCCTAATCCTTCCAGCCTGTCTTTCTTCTCATCCAAAGCCCGTGGGTTTTCTATAATTAGGAGAAAAGCAACTCGTGCTAGTCTGAGCCTCATTCAGAACAGCAGAGTGATTGAAATGCAAAGATCTGTGAAGTGGCCTGTACTTTGACTCAGATTTCTAGTAGGGTTAAACCAGGCAAGTTGACTGACTTTTTCTGTAGTAGTGTGGCTGAACAAAAAAATGCTCTTAGTAATTTTGGGCAATGCTTCTTTTATTTCTGCTTTCTATTCCTTAGAAGAATAAAATCGTTTTGAGCGTTTAAATATTTATGACATATCTGGACCTCTGCCAGTGAAATGACTCACACATTTGTCGAAACAGGCACGTTTATTGAAACAGCCTCATCCTGATGTTTCTGACTGATGTGTGTAGACTGCTGTAGTCTCTTAAAACATTCACTACAAGACCCAGTTACATAAGAGCTCTTCTGCCTGTCAGCCGCACTCTCTTGTTGCAGTGAAAGTCCTTCTGGCGTGTTACAGTTCTTCTGAGATGAGGCTAGTTGGGTTTAACCTGTTGGGGTTTATTCAACTATTCGAATTGTTAAGTTGTAATTTTTCATTAGTACTGGGAAGTTCTCAGCCATTATCTTTAAATATGGACTCTACTCAACCCTCTGCCCCATTTCTTTCTGAACAAATAGCTTAAATGTTTTAGTCCTTGCTTACTATGCAGCCCCTTAATTCGATTCTCCCAGCTTTGTGATCAATAAATGTATTGGACATTTGCACTATGTTGTATACATCTCATAACCTCTTCATATATTTTGTATTATTTTGTTTCTCTGGTTGAGATTTGTATGATTTCTTCTGGTCTAGCTTTAGTTCATAAATTCTGTCTTCAGCAGTGTCTAACTTAAATTATCAGCCGGGCATGGTGGCGCACTCCTGTAATTCCAGCACTCGGGAGGCTGAGGGAGGAGGATCTTTGGGAGTTCAAGACCAACCTGGGCTACAAAGTGAGCTCAAGGTCAGCCTGAACTGCATAGTGAGACCCTGTCTCAAAAAGACAAAAAAAAAAAAATTATCTCTTGAGTTTTATGTTGCTTATGGTATTTTTCACTTCTGCAAGTTCTTTGGTACTTTTTCAAGTATTCTGTTACTTTTTATGGTTTGCTATTTTCAGTCTTGTTCATTTTTTGAACTTAATGTTCCTACTTATTATTTATTAGCTCTTTAATAATTCCTGAACCTGAAATCTAATTTTGCTTTTTAAGACATAGATTGCTCTATTTGTGTGGCCCCCCCGCCCCCATATACTCGACTACTTTTGGCTTAGTCTCTCTCATCCTTAAAATTGTTTGTAGGAAGGTCAGAAAGCCCTAAGATGAAGATACTTTCTTCCAAAGAGGGTTTGCATTTGCTTGTGCTAAACCTCTCAAGGCACTACTAGTTAGGGACCTTGTTTGTAGAATCACCTAGGTGGTGGAAATTTGGGCAGCAAATATTAAGGAGAGCCAGATAGTAGTGACAACCTCAACAGCTAATTTTTTTGTAGAAGGGGGTGTAGTGTGTCAGTTCAATTCACCACCAGTGTAAATGTCCTTAGAGTCCCATGAGAAGCAGTTACAGGCAGAAAACAGATGTTAAGTTTAGGTGTAGCTCATTGTTATATTGAGGGGAAAACCCTTCACAATTCTACTCTTACATGGGAGATTTTCTGTTAGATTCCTGTCTTGACCAGATGGTAAACTCAGATACCAGTGCCCTTTTCCAGGTGAGGCCTTCAAAACCTGCATTCAAGTTGCTAGATTGCCTCAGGGCAACAGTATTCTGAAGCCCACTTATTTTCTCCTACTGGTTTGACCTCGTCTCTCTGGCATCTCACCATTGGCATTTGCTGGATTCAGCCCATTCCTCTAACCATCTCACTCCAATACGTGTGTGTGCGCACGCACACATATTGGTAAGAATTGAGCCGAGGCCCTTGCTGGTTAGGCAAGCATTCCACCACAGAGCTACATCTCTAGCTTTCCTCCGATTTTTTTTTTTTGCGGTACCAGGGATTGAACTCATGACCTTGCACTTGCCAGGCAGGCGCTTAGGCCACTAAGCTAAATCCCTGGCCTTCCTCCAATATTTTTACCTAATTTCATGACTTTAATTACTGTATCTGTGCTGACTACTTCCAAATACAACATCTCCAGGCTAGACCTCTCTTTAGAACTCTTCTTAAATATCATCTGCCTACACCACAGTCTCTAACTGGAAACTTGACTGTAGAGATTATGAACTGACAATACCCAAGATAGTTACCATACTTCTTCCATCTCTGTCCTCCCCCATTTTAGTTAGTGGCCATTAAGTTTTTGTGGTTGACCCCACCAGTATCCTGGTTTTGTGCTTGGCTTTAGCATTCTTACCCTCCCATCCCATGTCCATTTCAAGAAACCCTTTCTCTAAAAAGTGTTTTTCTGTTTGTTCAAGCTTTTATTTTTACTATATTTAAAAGTTGTATGTGTGCATGTGTGCACATACGTGTTTCACATTCAGGTTACTCGTAGGAGTTTTATCTTTTTTGCCACTTTGCCAGAGAGTTTATGATTTTACTTCCCATGTAGAGCAACCTTAATCCTTAAAAGGTTACTTTATACTTTGTTTAATTCTTACTTTAAATTAACACATTAACTGTGTTACTATGATCCTCAACAAGACTGTGTTAACATTAACTGTGTTACTATGATCCTCAAATCAGAGTTTGGAATCTTGTGACTGAAAGCCAAATTAAAATTTACCCTGGAACAGGCAATGTAGCAGGGCATGATAGTGCACGCCTGTAATCCCAACACTTGAGAAACTGAGGCAGGAAAGTTGCTGTGAGTTCAAGGATAGCCTGGACTGCAGAGTGAGTTCAAGGCCAGCCTGAGCTACATAGTAGTAAGACCCTGACTCAAAAAAACAAAAAACAAACAAAAAAATATGCAATGTAGGTTTCCTGATGGAGTGACCTCTTGGTGGACAGCTAGATGACCTCTCCTTGCAACATGACAACCATGCATTTGATTTTAAAAATTGGTACTTCTCTTAGTAAACTGCACTCCTGCAATAGTCATTTAGCAAGCCTGTCTGATGGTGATTGGATAGAAATTGTGTATGTGCAGCTACTGCTATCTACATCTGCTTGTGTGTTAAAGAGCCTAATCAATCGTGCACTAATCTTGTACTGTGGGAAATTACTAAGGAACTACCATTGATCAAATCTTTAATGAAGATTTCAAATTCTTATATATTACAGAACTTCACAAACTTGTTTGGACAGCCCCTAGTCTGTTTGCTTTCTCCTACGGCATATCCAAAAGCTTTACAAGGTACGTCTTTCGGTGCCTGTTACTGAGTGGGATGTGAATAATGTTGATATTTGTTTTTCCCTCCCATAATGATTATGTGTGGATTGATGGTGTTTAATGTGGCAGATGTCAATCTGAAATATGTCTAGAAGCCTTGCCAACAGCCAGACTTCCTTAATGTGCTATGGTTAGGACTTGAGATAATTCCTCCTTGAGAAAGGTGGTTTACTCCCTTGCTGTGGGGAACTCATGGTTTGCAAATTTGAAATTTTGTTTTAAAAGTGTTTATTTTGATTTGTTTGTCATAACTATGTAGATTTTCTTTTTCTTTGATTACATATTTTAGGCATCTTTTAAGACCTTAAGATTACTACTCTAGGAAACCTCTCAGCCTATTCCTGAGAGTTGGAATAACCTAACTGGCACAACTTAAGGGTTTCTTTTCCTTTTCCTTTTTCATTTTATTTCTTTCTTTCTTTTTTCTTTTTTACCTTGTTTTACTTCTTAGATAAAAGAACCTCTTCTGAGTCTGCCAGAGAGAAAAGTTAGTGTTCAGGTCATTTTTCTAATGACTGAGAATTGAGGCTTTTTGTCCTTAATAGGTAACACATAAAACCTAATTCTAACTTCCAGTCATTTAGTGGGTAGAATACTAAAAGAGCCTTCACCCTGTTTTAGCAGTACTTGTCACTGTTTCACTATCTCCCTAACTGTGAATAGTGCTGATGTCTCTCTGGGAGATGGCATTTTACTGCTACTTCCCAGCCAGAAGTCCTGTCTGCTGACATAGTTTGACACAGGAAGTGATGGTCAGCATTTGAATGCCTGAGAGAAGCTGGAGACTTTCACCGTTGTTTTAAGGTAAGTTCTACTGTTTAACAGGGAAAAACATAGAAATTCTAAGTTTATATATTCAAAATCCGAATTACAAAGGGATAGAACTTACCTTCAAACAACGGTAAAATTCTCCTGCTTTGAGGATTTTGTCATCCTGTTGTCAATTCTGGAGGAGTGTAACCTCTTCCAACTACTTGAGAGTATGTTTTGCTCTCAATCTGTGCTATGATGATGTAGTTTTATTTTAAATTACGTGGTCAAATGAGTTAATACCAACATTACTGGGTCTGAAACACTGTTGTGTGGAGGTGAACAGACCGAATGAATTTGACCTAGCCACTTACTAGCTGTGTAACCTTGAGAAGTTACTCAGCCATTCAATGCTTGAGTTACTTCATCTATCAAATGGAAATAATAATAGTACCTACCTCAGAAAGTAATACTGGGTACATTAAAAAGTACTCTATATGTGCTGTCATTATTATTAATATGTTTATTTGTAATACATGTCCTTAACACTTTTCTGGTTCAGTAAGGATACTTTGTGCTACAGAGATTAGAATTCAAATATCTTAAATGAGTTGTTCAATTACATAGTTTCAATTTCCCTTATGAGAAAGTTGACATTTATCCAGTGGCATTGTTGTTGGCCTCCATCTGGGTACAAAACTGAAGGTATTTAAGTAATAGGTATGTCAGATAGGGTTCCTGCACTTTGTATATCTCAAGCGTATAGTCCCTTCATTAGTCAAGACTTGCTTTATTTGCTCAACACAGTTATTCAACACTGATTTGTCAGGTGCTGAGGTAGGCGCACCAGGGTGAGCACTCTGCCCTGATAAGACCCAGTTATATTTCTCCCAGAGCTACAGTCTAGTGGAAGATAGAGACAACCTAACAGGCAAGTACTGTAAGTGGTACAGGGGTTTCATAGATGACAAAGCAGCACACACAGGGACTTCTAAGCAGCATGAAAGGGTGAAGTGAGGGTTGAGATGATGTCCACTGTGGCCATCCATGGCATGCAGAATAGAATGGGGATAAACGGTGACCGAATACAGTGTTGCAGCAGAGAAACTGCATGTGCTACTGCCCTGAGATAAGAGAACTAAGGCAGCCCTTCAAGAAATGAAGGTAGCTCCTTCTACCTGAAAGGTATTGAGTGACTGAATGATGAAAAAACCTAAGATTTGGTATGTGGTTTAGGGGAGGATAATGAAAAACCATCAGAGGTTGTTAAGAGGGGAGCTTTCAGTTATCCTCACAGCGAATAGAATGGAGAGGGGCACAGATGGAAGTAGGAAGATGGTGGTGACCAGAGCACAGACAGTGACTAGGCAGCTGGCTTCAAAGATCCTAAGCCCAGTGAACCATTAGCACTGTGATGGGCTGGGTATGGAGGAAGCTCAAGGAGGCAGGAACACATGTCAAGTCTCTGGCACCAGTAGAAATAATGAGATTTGAGGAGGAGCATGCTTGAGAAAATTTTGTAAAGGCGAAAGAATTTGCTTTCAGTTATTGACATTATCTTTGAGATGCCTTTGAGAGTTAAATTAAATGTAGGAGTATAGATCAGCCCTGTCCGATAGAAATTTAGAGGAAGTACAGTACCCACTTTGCCAGGGGGCAGGTGTTGGAGCTGACAATTGAATCCAAGGGCTTCACACTGAGCTACATCTCCAGGCCTCCCTTGTGCTGATTTTTTTTTTTTTTTTCGAGACAGACTTTTGCTAGGCTGCCTGGGATGGCCTCAAACTGGTAATCCTCCTACCTCGGCCTCCCAGAGCACAAGACTTAAAGGCATATGCCTCCATGCCCAACTAGTACCACACTTTAAAAATTGTCACACATAGGAATGTTTCCAGATGGCATGGAACAGGGTTTCTGGAAATGCTGCTTAGGGGCCTGTGTGGTCATGGTTGTCACAGCAGGGAACCTAGCTGGCTGCAGAGGTATGGAGGTTCACAATGTCTTGTGCCAAGCCAAGCTTCTTCGTCTCCCACCCAAGAGTGCTCAGGAGTCTCAATGTCCAAAGAGCTGCTGATCACAGGCAGTGACCAAGGAGGTATTTGGGACAAATTACTCATCATCTCCAAGCCTAATTCCAGGAAAACAGCCTCTCTTCCAATGGTTCAGATAGAAAGGAGTCCATTACTAGACCAAGTTCAGAACTTTCTGCCGCAGAAAGCCCAGGCAACTGAAAAGCTCAGAAAAGAAATGGAACCCACTCCCCCTGGTCATTTCAATATTGAAATTATTGCCAGGCCCCTCAGCAAAGTTACACAAATGAATGTAGTCTTATTTGAAATGAATCAGGTAGATTTAAAAGAAGAGGATAATTGAGAGTTCCTAAGACAGTTCAGAGTCTGAGGACGAGGATGAGAGTGTCACCATGAATAACATTAAACTTCCTAATTTAGAAGGTGGAAAGGCAAGATTGAAGTTTTGGACAGTCAGCAACTCAAAACAGAGAATAGTGAAATAAATGATCTAAAAAGAAACAGTTGATACATAACCTGCTAATTCCGTGAGAAAGAATGCAGCTCTGGGTGTTTTGCGTTTATGGTATCTATGGTGCTCTTGTACATTAAAGAAAAACTTTAGATAAATCTGACAGTTTGAGCAAAGAACAATTCATGAATCAGGCAGCACTTAAATTGGAAAGGGGTTCAGAGAGCTCTGCTGTGTAGAGAAGGCAGCATGCTTATGTAACGTAGCACAAAATAACTCTACTAGTTACAGAGAGGCCTTTGCCATGGCTGGACATGGTCTGATCCATTAGGGGCTTGGGATTGTCTGAATCCCCAGTTTGTGTTTGACTGAAACCCTATTATTTGTTACAAAAATACTCTCCTATTTCAGCTGCTAAGAATTTTTCTTTTGAGTCAAGTTATGCACTATGATTATACTTTCTTTAAGTTTTGCACAATAGGGTGACTCTAGTTAACAAATAGTTATTTCAAAATAACTAAGAGATTCCAAATGTTTCACTACAAAGAAATGACAAATGTTTGAAGGGATAGATATGTTAATTACCCAAATATGATCATTACACATGCTTACAGGTACCAAAACAATATATTCTACCCCATAAATTTGAAAAATTATGTTACTGTAAATAAATAAAAGAAAAAATACACTCATTTAAAAATAAGTCAGGCATGGTGGCACATGCGTTAATCCCAGCTACTTGAAAAGCTGAGGCAGGAGAATCACAAATTCAGGGCTACCCAGGGCACTTTAGCAAGACCATGTCTCAAAACTAAGACAAGGGGTTGGAAATGCAGCTAAGTGTGAGGGCCTTGGGTTCAATCTGTAGTGTCCCCCCAAAAAAGGAAAAAGAAAGTGAAATGAATATTAACAATATGTATTCTTATACTAATGTTTTGAGATCCAGTTTGTATTTACGGTGTTTCTAGGCTGCATGCACATTGAGAATTATGATGCAGTAGGCATATCAGTGGTAATTAAAATCCTATGTGCAGATGAGATCAGCAGTGTATAGGCCAAAGAAAGAAAATGTCGATATTTAGGGGATAGTCAGAGACAGAGTAACTAATAACGAATGAAGATTAGCAGTACTTCAGAGACTTCTGTCTCAGACAGTCCATAAGTCAATGCTTGTCCTATTTAGATAAAATTTGTTAGTTGAAGGTAAAAAATAGTAAAGAACATGTTATCTTTCCATTCATCTTACATTTACTAGAGTCTGTCTTATTTCAGCAGAAGGCAATATGCATGGAGTATATTTTTGTAGTTTTGTGAGAAATCTGTACTGTTGGATATGTTTTAGTGATACAGCTTTAACATTACCAACAAATTGAAATGTTCTTCATATAAATCTCTTACCCTTCTTAAAAAACTGTTATCTCTATGTATGTAACATGTTTGTTATTGCAGATCAATCTCAACGAGGTAGCCTCTTCACTCTCTTTTTGAACAATCCTCTAATGGCCTTCCTGTTTGTGTCTGGATTGTCAAGCATGCGTAGAGGTCTATGGGAAAAGTGCCAAGAATATCTTCGAAAAATCAACCGTGATATTGCTCAGCTACTGACCCATTCACGTTCAATAGGTACCCTACTAATCTAACTGCACACTTAACAAATATACTGCAATGGCTTAAAATGATTACTTATTTTGAATTGTTTGAGTCTTTAAAGGTATTTGTCCCAGGCAGGAAAGTCAAGAAGACTTTCTTGAAGTTGCCTCCCCTTTGAAACATAATTTCCATGTAAGCCTCCTTTTACTGTCATCTTTTCCTCATTGCAGATCAGGCATTTCTCCAGTTTTTTGGAGATGAATTCCTTCGCTTGCTTCTCACAAGATTTATCTTTTGTTCAGCCACCATGAGGATGCACAAGATTTTTCGGGTAGGCAAAGAATATTACTAAAGACAAGTTTTACTATTTTAGTTATTTTAAGAATCATGTATTATATTTTACTTGTATTTGAGAAGTTTAAATAGACCCAAAATAATGTTTAGAAATAAATAAAGATTAATAATATTAAGACACATCTGAGTACCTACCATCTTGTTCAAGATAATTTTCGTTACTTTTGAGGCCCTGTGTAGGTTCTCTCTGATCATGTCTCCTTCTAAGGTGCAATTGCCATCTTGAATTTTATCACTGTTATTATTTGCTTTGCTTTATAGTTTTGTCACACATACTTGTATTTCTGTACAACATATGAAAACATCTGTATTGCTTTTTTTCCAATCAGAATTATCCCTGGAGTTAGGCCATATTGATAACTGTTGTCTTCATTTGCATTAACTGTACATCACAAATTAACCAATCCAAGTTGACTCAAGTTTTTATTATTATATAAATGATGCCACTGAAATTTTTGTATCAATTTTTTGGTACACAGGTACAGATTTTCTCTTGAGATATGCCCAGTGGGTAAGAGGATATAAGCTCATTTAACTTTATGAGGTAATGGCACGATGCTTTCCAAAGTGGATCCCTCAGTTTCCCTCACACAAGCAGTCTGTAAGAGTGGCAATTACTCTTAGCTTTCCTTGCAACATTTATTGCCTTTGTACTTTAAATTGTATGTGACTTGGAAAGTGTTAAGTAGTAAGTCATTGTGGTTTTAATTTTTATATCCAGGATTACTGTTGAGGTTTAGAACTTCTCTTAGTCTGTGTTCCTCTTTGTGTAAATTGTTTTCAAGTCTTTTGCTTGACTTGATAGTTTGTTTTGCTTCTTCCCATTCTGTGTATTCTGATAGTTCATTGAGGTTTTAAAAATATTAGCCATTGTTTCTTACCTCTGTAACATTCGCGATTTTTCAAGTATTTACATTTGAAAAAGTTTTTTAACTTTCTGTTCTAAAATACTACCTTTTCCCATTTTATTATAATTATAAAATGTAAAAAAATTATACAGTGAAAACACATACACACAGTCTCCTAGGATCTGCAGCTAACATTTTGGTATATTTACTTTCTTACATATTTGTCTATTTATCTTTCCCTCTTTCTCTCCATCAGCTTATCTGACTTTACATGGATTCCAAAGTTAATTTTGTACATCAGCAAATTTTTACATATATACACTTTATCATGTATATGTGCGTTTATGTCTTGGTTGTTTGCCTTTTTTTTTTTTTTTTTTTTGCGGCACCAGGGATTGAACTCATGACCTCACGCTTGCCAGGCAGGTGCTTAGGCTGCTGAACTACATCCCTGGCCCTTGCGTTTTTGAGACAGGGTCTCACTATGCCGTTCAGGCTGGCCTTGAGCTCACTTTGTAGCCCAGGCTGGTCTCAAACTCAAAACGAATTATTTGCTTTTTTTGAAACAGGGTCTCACTAGGTAGTCTAGGCTGGCCTTAAACTTACGGTATAGCACAGATGGGCCTCAAACTTCCAGTGATGCTCCTGTCTGAGGATCTCAAGTGCTGGGATTACAGGCATGCATGCTCCCATAGGCTGTCTTTTTTTTTTTTTAATTGAATATTTAATCAAAAGTAAAATGCACAAAACTATAAAGTTTACCAATTAGGTGAATTTTGAGGAAAACAGGTGCCTGTGTAGCCCAGTCTCAAGTTATACCACATAACATTATTCCAGAAAGTTCCCTTTATACTCCTTTCTAGCTGGTCCACTAATCATTACACCAGAGGTCACCACTCTTTAACTGTAAATTAGATAGGCCTATTCTTGAATTTGAATCACATAGTTTAGACTCTTGTGTAAACCTTCCTTGATCAAGTATATTGTCCTTGAGATCCGTCCATGGTGTTTTGTGTATCACTAGCTTATTCCTCTTTGCTATTACTATTCCATTCTCCAAATTAGTACATTTTATTTAAACATTCTCCTCTAGATAAACACCCAGAGTGTTTTAAATCGTCATTGGCTACTATAAGTAAAACTTTTTCATATAAATAAGAAGGCTTGTATAAGTCTTAGTCATAGGGTTGGCATGTGTTTAGTTCTGTTAAGAAAGTACTAGAACTTTTCTCAAAGTGGTTGTACCACTTTATACTCCCACTAGCCGGGTATGAAAGTTGCTCTACATCTTTGTCAACATTTGGTGTCCTCAGACTTTTCAGTTATGACTCTTCTGGTGATAATGGGGGTTATCTCATTGTAGTTTTCAGTTTGCATTGGAATAGTTAATATTGATATTCAACATCTTTTCATGTGTTCATTGGCTATATTTTATCTTGTCCTGAAGCTTGAAGAAATTTCAACTAATAAATTTACTTTTTCTTTGTTGTTTGTATTCTTGTGTGTTATATAAAAATTTTTTCCCTGTGTCACGGTTACAAAGGTTTTTTTCTAGGAGTTTTATGGTTTTAGCTTTACATTTAGATCTCTGGTCTTTTTTGAGTTTTTATTTACTGTGCGAGGTAGGGTTAAAAAATTTTTAATATGTCTCTTAGTTACTTTTCTTGTGGCTGAGACAAAATACCTGACACCCAAAGTTAGAGGAGGAAAGGTTTATTGTAACTCACAGTTTTTAGGGGTTTCAGTGCACATATGACTGGCTCCAAGGCAGGGTAGAAGGGCAGAAGGACATTGCAGAGATAGGCAGAAGGCATTAAATGGTGAAGTGGCAGCAGCAGCAGCAGCCTGTCTCTCCCTTTTATCCCTTCCAGGGTACCTGGCCCTTAGGTGGTGCTACCTATGCTCAGGGTATTCTTTCCCATTATCCATCCCCAGACCTATACCAGACTACTCGGTGAACTAATTTAGTAGTCACACACTTAATCTCAGCATCACACACTTAATCCCAACATTACACACCCTCGATCCACCCATCTCTGAAAAACCCCACCTATGACTACATGACACTTTGGGGAACATCGAGACACAAGCCATAAGAATATGAAAACAATTTTTAATATGGCTATCCAATTGGTCTAGCATCGTTTGTATAAAAGACCATGTACAATGTAATTGTTACAAGAGTATATTTGCATGTTCTCCCTCCCATCCTCTATACTATGATCTCATCTGCCTTTTACATAAAATACATACTGTCTGATAGTTTGCAGTATTGTAGCATTGATAAGGTAACTTTTTAAAAAATTTTCGATGAAGAAACTTTTGTATATAAATACCATTTCTGGCACTGTATTTCTGTGTATAGATTTAATTTTCCATTTGGTGTCATCATCTTTCTTACTACAAAAGAATTGCCTTTAGCATTTCTTATATTGCAGATCTGATGGTGATAAGTTATTTTATTACTTGTATATCTGATGCTTTCTTGGTCTCATTGTGATTGATTGTTTACAAAGCATGAGTTATCTCGAAACATGTTGTTAAGCCAGTGTGGCACATCTGTAATCCCAGCTACTCCAGAGTTGAGGCAGGGGGATTACATACTCAAGGCCAGCCTGGGCAATTTAGTGAGACTCTGTCAAAATAAAATAAAACAGGACTGGGGTGTAGCTCAGTGTTCCCTGAGTTCAACAGCCAGTGCCTAAGAAACAAAAGGAACATGTACTGATTTCTAATTCCTTTGTGGTCAGGGCATATACTCTGTTACTTGAATCCTTTTCAAATTATTGAGACTTGTTTTATCCAGTACATGTTCTGTCATGATAACATTTTGTGCATGCTTGAAATGTGTGTGCAAGTCACATCGTTTTGTAATGTTGTTCAAATTCTTTGTATGTTTACTGATCTTCACCACCTCTAGTAATTGTTTCAGTGTATAGTACATGTTTTCATTTTCATTTGGATGCTTTTAAGATTTTTCTCTATATATTGGTTTCTTATAATTGAATTATGATATATGCACTTGATATGGTTTTTCTTCATTGTTGGTTTTTCCCAGTTTAGGGTTTATCAAGCATCTTGGATCTATGGTTAATTGAAAGGCTTTTACTTCTGAGGCATTTTTTCTTGAAGATTTTGGGGTTTTTAAATTTTGTTTGTTTTGAGAAAAAATCTTGCTCTGTAGCCCAGACCAACCTTTAATTCACTATGTAGTCCAGACTGCTTTGAATTTTGCAGTCTTTCTGTCTCAGCCACCAGCATGCTGAGATTACACTCATGTGCCACCATGTCTTGCTTTTTCAAATATTTTTTCTTCCCTCTTCTCTCTTCCTGAAAGACCAGTTACATGTATGTTACACACTGCTCACTGATTCATTTATTCTTTTTGGTTCTTTCTCTGTGCATTTCACTTTTCATAGTTTATTTTGCTATCTCTTTAACTTTTCTAATCTTCTGGAATGTCCAGTTGGTCAGTCTTGTCCAATTTTTTATTTCAGATGTTGTTTTTTCATTTGTAAAGTTGCAGGTGATAATTTTTAATATCTTCCATTTTGCTCATTATATTTGTTTTCCTTTATATTCTTGAAAGTATCTAATAGATAAAATCCTTTTCTGTAAACCTGTTTTCTCTATGGTTTATAGAGCTGTAAATGATACTTTTTCCAATATTTGAGCAAAGGTGTGTTTGTATTGTTTTTCACATCAGTTATGGGCCTTGTATTCCTGGTTTGTTGTACATCTATGAATTTTCTGTTACACTATAGAAAATGGATATTGTGAATTTTATGATATCAAATTCTAGATTTTGTTGTCTTACTTTAAAAAGTGTTGGACTCTAGTCCTGGCAGGAATTAAATTACTGTACTTGCAAATCTTTGTTATTTTTCATAGCTTGTTTTTAAGCTTTTTTCAAGTAGACTTACAGTAGCCTATAGCAGTAGACTTAAGCCTGATATGAAAAAGCATTATTCACCTAAGGTCTCTTTAACATACCGCCCATTTCAGTACACATTCTGTCCTCCGGAATATATTTAATCAACTCAGACATCATCTGGGCCTTTGTAAGCTGACAGAAGTGTTCAGTTTTTGTTTCTTTAGTAATTCTGTTACACTTGAATGACAAGTGATAGTCCAGGTCCTTGCATGAGGAAAGAATTGCCATGTGTACGTCCAGTGGTATCTGCAGTACGTAGCTATGTTTATTGAAGATCACAGGAAAGGTAGCAACAATAACAGAAAAAAGGAAAAAGGACCAATAGCTCAGGTTTTCAGAATTTAAAGGCCAGACATCTGTGCTTTCTGGTCCCTCCCACTGAATCTCCCTTGGCACCAGTGCTTTGGTGCTTAGGGCATGGCAATCTCCTAGGTTTATTTCATACCTCCCTTAGGATAATGGATGCGGAAATGACTGATGGGTGCTGTTTAGTTACATGGAGGGGTGGGAGTGACTCACTCAGCTCCTTTGTTTGTAACTACTAATTCTTGAGTTTTCTTCTTGTTTTTATAGTTTTGAAACATTATATTTCTGTCACTCATAGTATTATGGGTAGCTCCTTTTAAAAGTGGCTCACTACCAGATTTTGGGTTGCTTGCTTCGTCTTTTGGAGTTAGATTCCAGGTTGTTCTCCTCTTAAACAAAGAATTGAATGAAATCAGCAAAAAGCAGTGGCAAAATTTATTTTAAAAAGTAAACATGGCTGGGGATTTAGCTCAGTGGTGCAGCGCCTGCCTGGCAGGTGTGAGATCCTGGGTTTGATTCCAGGTACCAAAAACCAAAACAAACAAAACGTAAAAGTGAAGCATGAAGAAGAAACTGGCTCTGCAGAGCAAGCTTGGACAAAGGAAAAATCAAGATAAAAGAACACCCTGGAGGACACAGGGTAGGCTTTGGTGAGGAAAGCAACTATAGCAAGCACTGTGTCCTTCTGTATGGTCCAAATTTTGAGGAAACTCATAAGAAACTTACACATACAGGTCCTGAGAGGTGGTGCTGGGATCCCATGTCAGGTCCAAGCCATCCTATCAAAACTCTGCTAAAGTTCTTCGGGAGAAGTGCACAGACAGGGCTTTGGGAACTGTTCTCCACCTGTGTTCCAGGACCTTATGTTTAACAGGTCAAGGCTACTTGCTTACCTAGTTTTTCCATGCCCTACTCTCCTGTCTCAGTAAGATTTGCTGTGTAAAGTAACTTTATTGTTGTAATCAGTAGTGAATGAGCCTTTGGAGATAGAAGTAACATTTCTTCTTTTCCCTTTTAAAAGATTTTCTTGAAGTAACGTTTAAATATATGAACTCTCATTTATAATCCATAAAAAAGCAGTAATTTATTTCTTCAGGAAATTGTAAATGTGGAGGGGAAATTACAGTCTGTAAAAGTTACTAGATCCTTGAAATTCTCTCCTTTTACTTCCATGTTACTTTTTCCCATATCAGTTTTTTTCCTATTTTGTTGCTTTCCCCCCC
>RJWT010015051.1:0-20679 GCA_004365215.1 Cuniculus paca
TGCATATGGCTCTAGATATTACTTACGTGTAGCTCACAAGAAAAAGGCCACACCTTTTTCCATTAAGCCACGAACCCTGTTAAAACAAAAATGGCTTTCACTGAATTCAATGTAAATATCCAAACAGATAATGAGGTCTCCAATTCTAAGTGAACTTGATATTAGCAAAACCAGTCCCATGCTCCCAGATGAAACTCTATCTACCTCCTCTGTAGATCAAGATTTACACGGATCCGTGCTTTTCCATGATCCGTCTAGTTTTTACAGTGCTTCACAGTCCCTCCGGCAGTGATCTACTAACGCCCTTTGTTGATTACATTTAATTGTCAACATGATTGACTTGAAAGCTGCATGGGGGTTAGTAAAGCATGATCCCGGGTGTGCCTGGGTCAGTCATTGAGGATGACTTTGGGGTTTCTGGTGCTGTTCCCCTACTCTGCTTCACGATCTCCATGAACTAAGCAACTTTGCTCCTCCACTATGCTCTTCCTCCGTGATGTCCTTGCCTTGGAGCCAGCTAACCATGGACTGAATTTCCCCAAACCTGTGAAGCATATTAAACCTCTTCTCCTTTAAGTTGAGTCTTCTGGATATTGTGTTCCAGCAATAGGAAGGCTGACTAACATATGCCCAACTTAGTACCTCTTCCTGGGAGCTAGTGTCTTACCTCAACAGATATCAGTTCCAACATAGAAAAACTCCACACAGATTCATGATTATTTCCAGGGATAGAATCTTCAGGAAGAACAAGTCAGCTTCTTACTTCCACAGTTACTGCTTCTTTCGTAGTTTAACTTAAGCTGATCTCTAATAAATCTCAAATGGAGCCCAGGTTAACTTCATGAATGTGTGGCCCGTGTTCACACACGGAAAAGCCCTCGACTTGCTTTCATGCTCTGCTGTGGCGATCTTAAAATTTTGATAGTTTTTATGAACTAGAGGCCCTCTAGTTTCTTTTTGCATAGGACTTCAAAAATTATTGGGTGGTCCTGCATGGAGTTGAACCTATCAGTTACTACAAAAACGCCACACATAAACTTTGTTTTTCCTCTGTTCTTCCAAACCTTCACTTTCTAAAAACAACTGGTAGGTGGGTTGTGCTTAGGATTTGGGAAGGAATAATTACACAAAGTTCTCACACACCCTTTTCCCCAGGATTTAGGTGCCTTCAGACAAAAGTTTTTGTAATGGAAAATATTTGGAAAGGGCACCAAGTATTCATCTGGGACTAAAAATGAATTATTAACATTATAAGTTCTAAATAATTCATCACATTCAGTGTAACTCATAGATTCTAATTCAGACAGAATTCAGGAGGGTCTGCTACCTGTCCTGTTTTCACATAAATTTCTTATTCATTTGAATTTCCTTAAAGTCACAGTTACAAGCACAATTTATTCATTCAACAAATATTTGTGACAAGTATTTTTCTAAAATTCAGTTAAATAGAGAGATAATTCAGTAGATGGCTGAACAGCAAACATAAAACACTGATTTTAAATAAGTTACCAGCACTGTTTTCAGAAAACATGTGATTGATCCATATAAGCAAAGTTAGAGGTTGGAGATTTGACACCAAAATGTGCATGAAATTCAGGCTTCATTGGCAAACTGTGTTTGTTAAGAGCCTGTACAAGATCAGCTGGAAAGTGAGATACCAAACTGCCACACTGCACAAATCCAGAGCACATCATTCACATGAATTTTCTATGTGAATGGCAGACATAGTGCAATGTAAATGATATGTCTGGGTAAGTACAGCATAGCATTGGTAACCAAAGGTGAGCAAGTCTGAGACTCCCATACTTCCCTAAGGAAGAGTCACGTGAAAATGATCAAGATGGAAAAGTAAATCAGGTTGCTGCACTATTGTTAGACAGTGACCTAAAAGGATGGCAGCAGGAAAGAGGGGCCAAAAATGAGATAATGCAAAAGTAACACTGTAACATGGTCACCCATGGGTGGAAGGAGGCTCATTCCAGCTCTGTTTCGTAAGGGGAGTGACAATGTGTCATATACATAGATCACATATGATCCAGATCCCAGCATGCTCCAAAACCATCCCTTTTGGAAATCTAAATCTTGATGGCAATTATTAGTTGAGTTCTACCTGTGAGAGGTGCATTATAAGAATGATGCTTAGGGGAGTTTTCCATTTGACCTTTTGAAACATAAAGGCTTCGAAGAGGCTCCGTGATGATGACATAAGTGACACCACAGAAAGAGATCTGAGGCAGGGTGGTAAAAAGTTCAACCCACAGCCAGGCTCAAAGACACAAAGTTTGTAGATAACCTTGTTTCCTCAGTTGATAAATCTAGGAAGAGAATAATTGGCTTTATTTCCAAAATTTTGAGTAAAATTAAGTTAGAAAAAATAGAATGTGCTAATCAGAAATTCTTCCACATTGTTATTCCACATTGTTATAACTGTCTTTATGAATTTTATTTTTTCCAAAAATCTAACTAAAGCAGAATATAAACACATGTATACAAGAGAACATGTATGTGCATATCTGTATTACATGCATATTTGTACATGTGAGTTGTGATCACAAAATATGGTGAATGTTTAAACAAAAAATTTTAGATATGTAGTAAAGGACACATTGCTATGAATTCCCCTCAAAATAGTCTCCCTTGCCTCGAACACACTTTATCCCATAGTTTTAGTCACTTTCTGAAGCAATTCTGTAATTCCTCTTTTGTAAGTGTCTTTTCATGGCTACCTTGATGTTGCAAATAGATTCAAAATGTTTATGGCAATTTCTGTCGAATAAAAATATTACAATATATCCTCACCCACAATATTAACTGGACCTGGCATCATGTAACTTCTTGCTTTTCCCTCACATCAAAATGATCATGAAAGGTAAATGTTTTGAATAGATTCAAGTCATCAAGACAGCCACGAAAGTGTAACTAATGACACTTATGAAAAAGGACTTCCAGAACCACTTCCAAAAGTGGCAAATAAAGATCTGATAAGTGTGTTCAAAACAAGGGAAATTCCTCAAAATATGTCTTTTACTATAATAAATTTTTTGAAAAAATAGTTATTTACTGTACTTTTTTTGCACCTCATATATGTATATCACATACACCTCAGATACCAGAATGCCCCTAAAATCTTCTCTCCAAAGCAAGCAAGTAGTATGATAACAGATGAGCTAAGGCAAGTCATAATCCTGGATTTGCCCTCTTCATGCTTCATCAGTCTCCCAATCTGTACTGAACTGAATACAATCTTTCCATATGCAGTTGCTGGAAACTTGTAAGTCAAATCATAACTAATCATTTGTTTTTAGTTCCAGAAGCTGCTGTTTCTAAGCCTGAAGCTCCGAACCATGCCAACCAAGAACTTATGGAAGCTACTTTTTCCACTCACTGCACTATTAAAAACTGCCTGATGCAATATTTTGGTTTGTCTATGAGTTAGTTGACTTGGTTTTATTACTTGGGGGAGACTAAGATGACTGTGGTTAAAAATGAAGGAAAAACAGCTTGTGAACTGAGTAAATACCCTTAAGCAGGAATTTTAAACATAACAACTTAATAACCTTGCTCTGCTGTCTAGTCCTTTTAAAAGTGCTTTATAAAATCTGAATTTACTTTATTGCTATTATTATTTTTAACTAGAGGCCAATATCCAATGAAATAGTTCTAAGGTGTCTTAAGGGCATATCAATAATGAGAACTGTGTACACACACACACACACACACACACACACACACACACACAGATCAGAAGGTAAGAAAATTCTCAGAAAGAAAAAGAAAAATCCTAGACTAATTTCCAGTTGATGATACTTAGGCTCTTAAGAAGGTGCCATTGTCACTAAAATTTCAGTGGCAATGACCAGGAATGTTAAAAGGAAAGGACAACACTGTGAGAGGTCACCACAGGTCTCAGGAAGATGGTACATGGTCCTCTGGGAGAACCTGCTGCTAGAACTGTGCAGACTCAGAAGCAACATCACATCACAAGTGACAAAGATTTTTCACAGAAATTGATTTAGTGTGAAATAAAAACTCCATCTGTCAACCAGAAAGCCAGCCATGTGGAAGGTGTCGCTTGCAAACATGGCAGATGGCCTGTGTGTCCTAGACCTAGAGAGGAGGTAAGAACATTAAATTGGGGAAGAAGTTATTAAAGGCAATGATTGAGACCAAATAGAACTGTACATTAAAACCTAAAATCAGTTAGTCTTCCCAACTTGGGAAGGTCAAAGTTAGTGATGGCAACCGTTTAGAGCTTTCAGCAGTGCAAACAGCCTGCTGCATCACTGGTCTATGTAGAAATGTCTGTGCCTTTCAGAACCACAAACCACGGCAAAGTTTTTCATGTCATTTTAGTGTTTAATTGTTTTGGAGAGACATACACAGTAATAATATCAGCCTAGTAAGACGGTCTTGAAGCATGTGATTCTGAATTATTAGGGTTCTTTATTCCTTCCATGCACTTGCTGAGATAGATTGGCTTACTTTCTGTGACCTAAATGCCCATTTATTGTTGTGATCTGAAGTAAAAGGGAGTGAGTGATGTCCACTCATTATCCTGCATGAACTAAAAGCTAACAGCCACCCCCCCACCTTTCACTAGGTCTGAAACAACCACCATGATAAACAAACCCAAAATAACTATAGGCTTTAGCAGTCACTTTGTCACTGTCCTTGGTCGTACTTCAAATGCAGGTGCTTGTATTTGAACCTTCTGGACCTTGCTTTGCTTGGCATAGACACACAAAGAACTGCCTCTCAAGAGCTAACTCTGAGCATTCTGCTTAGAAATTTGCCAGAATGTGTCCTGGATTTATCCCATCAATATACAGTCCAGAACAAATAGCTTTTTCTTTAGACATAATTTAAGTCATATGCGTACTAAGGAGGCATAAAGAACATTTGGCCCAAGAAAGGACCAGAACTTAACTACCTCTTATATAACACACATTTTGATTCTTTTAAAGCATCTTTCTTCCTTCTGTGAGTGAATCACAGTTATTTCAAAGAAAATTTTGCCACTTCCCCATAACTATTTTTGTTTGGCACCTGTATTTGGTTGCTCTTGTTTTCTGCCTAATCTATATTTCTTAGGCCAGGTATATACTTTATAACATTGTATGATCTGCAGAAGTAAAAGAGACTTGATAACCCGACATTGGTCCTCCTTCCATTTGCCAGCTATGTACCTTTGTGCAAATTACTTAATTTCATCCTCAGTGAAAGAAATCTTAGAGGGTTTTTGGGATGATACTAGAGTATCTGGTTAAAGAAACTGCCCATGTGCATATGTTGGATAAGAATTTTAATCTGCAAATTTAAGTGTTCAGATGCAAATTTATTTTTCTATAATTCAATTTAAAATCTATATGTTTCCCTGGTCTACTGAGGGCCAGAATATCAATTTTATAGCCAGCACTATCCCCAACATCCTCAGGTTTTGTCTGATTTCTAGGGAAAGATTGTGTGGAACTAAGCAAAGAATCTGTGAATAGATTAGTGGGACCAAGCAGAAGATAAGAGAAGCACTAAGTCTAGTGGTTTTGTGCCTAATCAGTCATGATTAGTGTCCTTTCAGGTCACACAAATGTCCCTTCTTGAAGTAGATATACAATGGCTCCCATGTTTGCACAAGCTGTAGAAACCAATTGGTGCTACCCACAGCCCTGTACAAAATTTATGTCTTTCTCTAACTTAATTTTCCACTACCACTTCATAATGAGAAGTGGTGGCTTTTAGAACCACTCAGTCAATCACGCTAGTTATTCCGCTCAACTTCTCCTACTCTGGAGTCTTACGTCCCTAGTGTCCACCCAGGAAAGAAGTCTTGGGTCTTCTTGGCAAGTGGAAAACCTTGGAAAGCAGGGTGCCTACTTACTTCCAGCTTCCTCTGAGACTTTCGTCTCCTTGATCGCAGCCCACTACCTTCTCTACTCCAATATACCTTAAATAATCTGAGACTTGTGAAACTTATCTGACTTACCTCACATTTTTATATTTCCTGTGCTTCTCAGAGCCCAAGCTTAAGAATTCAAAATCATTCTCTTCTACTATATTATTTGTTAAACCTTATGATCTAACTACCCAAGTTAAAAAAGAATTAGAAGATGCCTAGAAATACTAGGAGACAAAGAAACTCACAATACTTCAAAACACTATTCTACTGTATCACTTTTAAATAATAGACTAATAATATTAATAAAGTTGAACTGTGAATGCTTTCTAGAATTTCCAACAAGGAACAATGTATGGATGACTATAGCTCTTCATAAGAAGACAATTTAAAAAATGATAATAATTTTATGAGATGTTAAAACTGGAATGATCTTAAAGATCAGTAGTTCATACTTGGTTCTAAATCTTTTATCACCAAAATATCTCTTAAAAGTTGTTTTTATTTCTGCAAGAGGATACTTTGATTTCAAACATTTTATATGATAATGATGATGATAATAACATATGCATACGTAGTTTATATTTTCTATTCCTTTATTCATTATCGATGAATAAATCTGTACTACTATTAGTCCTTTAATTCAGTATGAAGTAGCCTTTTAAGGTTGATTGTAGCCCACACATAAGAACGAGTGTTGCTTGAAGCAGATGGATCAAGAGGGAGATGTTGAAGCTGCTCTCATCTCCATCACACCTTCATGATCCTTATTTACATACTGACCACTCTCTGTACCTTTGCAGATACCCACCTTTCCATCCCTCTACCAATAGCACTGGATCTTCCTGCTCCTGCCTCACAGTTTAAGACTTTTCCACTGGCACGTGTTGCAGATCTTTCTATAACTACCCACTTGGCTGTGCTTTTAGTCCCTCTCTTTCCAGACTTGCTTTCTTAGGTTGCCCCTAATAGCTGGGACACTTCACATCTTGATCCACATTCTTCCCTAGCCTGGATTTCAGAGGACCCAGGTCCAGCTCTTGGCATAGTAGATTCATAATGTTCCTACTTTGATGAGACAGAGTAGGCAAGCCTCAGCTTCAGAATAATCTATTTACTTAAGATCTCCCCAGTGATACCCTACAGATTTCTAACTCCACAGTATTTCTTAATTCATAGAATTTCTCCAGAACTCTCTTCCCTCTACTTTTGTGGTGATAGTCCTCAGTGAAATCATGTCTGTGTCTTGTCCTGAAGACTTCTCCTTCCAGTGAATTATTTACAATATTTATAGTGCTCAACTGGCTTATTGTTAATTGCATTGAGGTGCCATAGAAAGAGCACAGACTTTAGTGTCAGGTGAATCTGGGCTCACATTCTAAATTTAGCACATCCCATCTCTGTGACCCACAGCAAGCTACTTAACCTCTTTAAGCTTATATTTCATTACCTGTAAAACATTGGTGATAATATCTATTGTGCAACACTGCTGTGAGAATTTAAGAACCAATGTGTTTTGGTCTTCTGACTGCCTGTCATTTCTAATGAAGACAATAAGATATTTTCAAAATTAGCCATTTATTGGCAAGAATAGAATTGAATAGTGGGAAGCAATATGAAGTCCTCTATTTGACTCTGGTTCTACTTTAATTAATTTTGTTAGTTTGGGTAAATATCTTCTGTTGAAGGAGTACATGGTAGTAAGACACTTTTTTTGTATTCAATTTTTTTTTCATGTGTAGAGGATGTGAGAGGCACAACTTTTTTCTTCCCTTTCACCTACTCAAACACATTTGTCCATGGAAAAAATCAATGCTGATTTATCCATCTGTCTGCTTTTCCATTCCTCTTGCAAGCTTCTGCTCATGGGAATGTGTTCTAGTCTGTTATAGGCAATTTCTTCTCTTGAGGAGAGATGCTGCTATAGTTTAAAGCAGCTGAAAGCCAATCTGCCTAACTTTGAGCAGTTCAGTATCAAACAGATCATTTTTCCACAGCTAAAAGTCACATTACCCAATATGAAAGTGCACTACAGCACTACAACTGTTATTTGGGTTTCACTTAAATTACTCCTTTATCTTATTTTCTAATTGATTTAGAATTTAGGCAAGAAACAGGGATGCAGGCCTTTGGTCTCTAACACCATCACCTCTCTCTACCTCAAATTACGAGTAATTAGAAACCAGTACCCATTTCTTAATCTAAAATTTTGTGATCTGAGGGCAATAATGAATATGACCTCACCTCACACAATGGAGGGTATAGAGAAAATTTGGTAATTTGGTCATACCAAATGGTAATGCTTTTACTTCCACACGAAGAAAGAGGTGTTCAAGATTGGAAGTGTTAACAGGAGGATGAATGCATTTTTGTAGTTTCCCAAACACCTTGTCTACATAGAAATTCAAAACTGAGCTAAAGCTGTATGTCTAGCCCCTCATTAATCAAATAATAAACTTTTCTAAAAGAACAGACCTTGGAAAAATTAATACACAGCGGTACATCAGTTAATGAGCTTAATTCTTCCCATGATTCTCGTTGAAAACTGAATTGGACCAGAACCAAATCAAATTTCTCTATAAAGTCAATAATGAAGCTAACCAGGGTATTTTTTTATAAAACCAAGTAGAACTTCAATCTGATAATCAGTCAATTGTCTCATTATTCATCGATAGTTGGCAACTGGTGGACTAGAAGTTATTGGTCCCAAGTTACAGCTCACATTCTTGGGGCATAATCTATTCATATGTTGTCCCATAACTAATATTTCAATGTCTGGGAAGCAGAATTCTGCTTCTGAGAGAACACTCTGCTAATATTTAACTAAGGGACTCTCAGTATGTGGGCTAGAGTGGAAAATAGGACCAAGATCCAGAAAGGAAATAGTATGTTAGCAGAAACTAGTTAATTTGATTGCAATTACAAAAAAAATTACACTTTGAGTATAACTATGTGTAGGGTTGAAGAAAACGGATAGGAAAAAGACAGGTTTTTTTAATGCCAGAATTACTTCTCTTTTCCTCCCTTCTCTTCTCTTCCCTTCTTTCCCCTACTCTTTCCTCTTTGTTTTCGCTTCCATTCCTCTTTCTTCCATTCACACTTCTCCACTTCTCCTATCTACCCACCTGCTTACCCCTCTCTCCCTTCCTTTTCTCTTCTCTCTCTCTTCCCTCTTCTCTCCTCTCTTCTTTCTTCTCTCTCTGTCTTCTCTGTCTCTCTGTCCCAATTTCCTTCCCTCTCTCTCCTCTTTGCCTCCCTCTTTCTTCTCTCTTAGTGAACAATGACAACTTCCACTTGGCAGGAAATTTGACAACTGATAGATGCTGAATTTTCACTTAAGTATCTATTGCCAGGATTTTAGAAAATTTCATAAAAGATATTGGCACATAGCCATAGAATTGCAGCCAGAGTAAGCAGAGTTATGTGTTTTTTTAGGTGGGTATACAGTATCTCCTTCTAGAGAAAATGAAGCACTAGATAGAAAATACTGAAGAATCATTTTGAAGCTCTGGTGGGGTTTTGATGGCTGAATTCTAATAACTTGTCCCTCTAGCACACTACTGTGTTTGCAGCTGAAGATACGCAGCATAGAAATTATAACAAAATACACAAGATAGTTCTGGTTTGATTCATAAGCAGGAAAAGACTGAATATTCTTATGCAAACCCTTCTGGTCAGAACTGTGCTGGACTGTGTGGTTAGGGTAAAAGGTCTACATTAAACCATTCCTTTCCCCCATGAGCATCTTCCTACTCTATCTCTGAAGCCCAGAGAGTGAGCTTCCTGTCACAGAGTGAGACAAAGACACACTGTAATACTACTCACAGTGCTATAAGAAATGGAAGACTCGTAGGGTGATGGGCCCCAATGCCATTTAAGGAGGTTTTATTATTATTCCCATTTTACAGGATTATGAGCCAAGCTATAAAACTTGTAAGTGGTCCAAGGCAGTATAGCTTGTAAGTGCTACACCAAGGATAGAAATGTGGTAAATCTTTCCCAAGAGTACTTGAATTTATACCATTTCAACAGACTATGTTGTACTATAATTGTTTTTTTTTTATTTTAAAGAGAATAAAACAAAGCAAAACAAAACAAGACAGAATAAAGCCAATAGAATAGAACAACGCAAGCAACACAGGACTTCAAAACAAGACAATAGAACGACTACCATAATGTCTCGCTTTCTTCAAAATAGCTGTCCATACCAAAACACACAATAAAATCAAACAAAACAAACTAGAACAAAACCAATAAAAACAAAAGAAGGAAAGCATTATAGGACTTCAAAACAAGATAGCAGAAAATCCATGACTAGCATAATGTCTCTTGTTTTCTTCAAAATAACTGTCCATACCTTCACACATAATAAAATCAAACAAAACAAAACAGAATAAAACCAATCAAAACAAAAGAATAAAAGCATTATAGGACTTCATAATAAGATAATAGGAAATCAACCATGGTTGCCATAATACATCCCATTATTTTCAAAATAGCTGCCCATACCATCAGACACAGTAAAATCTAACAAAGCAAGACAGAATAAAACCAAACCTAACAAAATTGTGAAAATGATACAAGAATCCAAAACAAGATAATACAAAATTAACAGTGGTTATCACTTTTGCTTTTTAGGTGTTTCCTCCCCTATCACTTTCATAATATCTATTGTGCTTTTTGAATCCCACTAACTCCTTCAGTTTTTTATGCTAAGGAGATAACTCAGTGTTAATCCATATGAGTCCAAATCATCTGACCCATGGGCATGATCTCCAGTTGTACCCATTTACCTACAAAAGCCTCAAGATTATCCTACTTCATAGCTGGGTAGCTTTCCATTGTATGAAAATACCATATCTTTCTTATCCATTCTGCAGTTGATGGGCAAGTTACCCTTGCTGTCTTCTAGTCTCCTGTCATGTGGAACAATTGTTTTCTCTCCTTTGATTTTCAGTCTATGAATTTCCTTCTGAGTTAAATGTGTTTCTTGTATGCAGTATATTGATGGATCTTGTTTCTTGATCTACTGTCTCTGTATTGCTTTTTATTGATGAATTGAGGCCATTTACATTAATGGTTACAATTGGCATGCATTGGTTTGTCTCTGCCATGCTATCCTGTTGTTGGCCCTCCACTTTTGCCCTTCATTCAATTGCCTGACTTCTTTGGTGATCCTCCTCTGCTGCTGTTCCTGGAACCATGGTCATCTTTATTTCTCTCTAGAATATCCTTCAGCACTCTCTGTAGAGTTGGTTTGGTGGTTATGAATTCCTTCAGTTCTATCTTATTTTTCCATCAATTTTGAAAGACAGTTTTGCAGGGTGCATCAATCTGGGTTAGAAGTTGTTTTCTTTCAGGATTTGAAGCACTTCACTCCAAACTCTTCTTGACTTGATGGTTTGTGTTAAGGAGTCTGTCATGGTTCTCATTGGTTTTCCTTTATAGGTGACTTGTTTCTTTTCTGTAACAACTTTTAATATTCTGTTCTTGTGATGAATTTCTGGGATCTTGATTATTATATGTCTAGGTGCAGATTTATTTTGGTTATGGCTAGTTAGAGTTCTATATGCCTCTCTTATCTGTATGCCAGGTCTTTTCCTCATGTTTGGGAAGTTTTCTGCTCTTCCTTCTGTTGACCCCTGCTTTTTCACTGACATCTATCACTCTTAAATTATTTTTCTTTGCATCATCTTGCAGCCATTGAATTGCTATTTCCTGGTTCCTTGTTATTTTTAAGAGATCTTTCTTTTCACAATTGCCAGCTGCAATCCTGTCTTCAAGGTCTGAAAGCCTATCTTCAGTCCCTTTCAAGCAGTTCTGCCAGCTCTTGATTGACTTTTTAATTTCCTGGCTATCTCTTTGAATCTGTTTCATGCATTGTAATTTTTCCCATATTGTTCGCTCAAGGTTTCCATCATTTTCCTATTCTCTTTTTTATCTATGTCATCTTTAGATATGCTCAGCAATTCTTTTGTTATGTTTGTGATTTCTTCTTTTACCTGAGTTACTTTTACAGTCTCATGAAGTTGTTTCTTTAATTCAGTTGCTATCCTCTTGGAGATTTCAGGTGTGTGACTTCCATTTTCTTCCATGACTATCTCTCCCAGGCTTGTTCTATGTGGGCTGGAGGTCTGAGACTGCCTTTTGCTCCTCTGTCTTGACATTCTCCTGGGTTCCTCCCAACAAGCTGGTTGTGGGGTCCCAGGCACTTCCCACATTGGCTGCCCCTCCATGGTATAGGAGAATGGAACAGGCACCTTTGTTTCTCTGAACCCAGGTTATCAGAGAGGTAATAGGGTGTGAGAAGGCTTCTCCAGACCCATGCAGCTACATGAGGCTTCCCTGATGACCAAGGGTGTGTAGTGGCTGGACTGCTTCTTCTCTCAGTCTGCATATCTACATCAGGACTCTCCTGATGACAACAGGCATACAGGGATGTGTTTGTCTGATTCTCCCAGTAGGTGCTGGGTGCCCAAAGGAAGCAAGAGTCTCCAATGGTGGCCTGTGGGCACACAGAGAGTATCTGGCTGTTTCTCCTTGCCTGCACTATTTACCTATGGGAGGAAAGCTTCCCAGCAGAGGTGGTGGGCACTCAGGGGTGGATCTAGCTATGTCTCCTTGCCTATACTGGCTCCTTGCAAAAAGCAAGGCTTCTGATGGCAGCAGCTGGCATGCAGGGGTAGTTCTGGCTGCATCTCCCTACCTGCACTGGCTGCCTGCAGTGTTGTACTAAAATTGTTATCATTAAGTACCTAGGCTGAGATAAAAGTTGTAATTTGAAGTTCAATTTTTTTCTTTAGTTACAAAATAACAGTATCAAAAAAAGTCCAAAATTTCCATCTCCTTTATTTCTTATTCTACTTGGTTTTAAGTCCTAATTGTTAATTTTTCCTCTTTCCCTTCATTCCTCTTAAAGTTTTCCTTTGTTTATTTTAAAGAGAAAAAAACACAGAAAAGAAAAACAAAAAAGAAAAGAGACAAACAACAACTACAAGAACAACAAAAAACTCCAAAACAATAACAATATAGTCTTTCAAAGCAAGATGATAGGAATTTAGCCATGGTTGTTACACTGCATACTGTTATCTTCAAAAGAGTTGCTTGGCTTACCAGATATAGACATGCAAAGTTGATCAATCATATGATTATTAACTGTTGTTTTCCAAGAACTAATAGAATTAGTAGTATAATCATCTTAGCTATCTTACATATATATGCACAAATTTATAGCTTTTCCTTTTCCCTTCTTACTTTCCTCCTTTCCCCTATCCCAGTTATTTTCCCCTTTGAGCATCCTTAAAGTTTTCTTGCATTCTCTCTTGACTGCCTCTCCTGTGGCAGCTTCTCCACACCTCTCAAAGTCTCTCCTTCATCTCTGTACCCTACACTTCTTTTTAATTTAAATCTATTTTAACTGATACATAAAAACATGAAAACTATATATATATATAAATATATATGGTGTACTTATGATGTTTCTATATATGTACCCATTTTGTATTGCTTAAAATCAGAATAAATGTATCTATCTCAAACATTTATCAGTTCATTATGACAAAAATGTTCAAATTCTTTTCTTTTAACTTTTGAAATTATACAGTGCATAGGTGGCATAATTGTTATGTATAGTCACCCCACTGTGCAACAGTACTCCAGATCTTCTTACTGCTATCTAACTGTAATTTAGTACACATTAATCAATCTCTTCTCACCACTCTCTCTCCCTTTATGTCCCTCAGCCTCTGTACCATTCTACTGTCACCTTCAAGTTCAACATTTTGTATTCCACACCTGAATAGGATCAAATGGTACTTTTTTTCTGCACCTGTTTTCTGTCACTTAATATGATCACCTCCAGTTCCATACATGGAGGAAGACTCCATTCATTTTTATTACTGAATAGTATGCTATTGTGTTTGCCCGTGTCTTTACCCATTCATCAGTTAATGGGCATTTCAGTTGTTTCCATTTCTTGACTATTGTGTTTCAATAAACAGGGAAGTGCATATTTCTCTTTGAAATACTTTGTATTTATAGATAGTAGTGGCATTTCTAGGTAACATGATAGTTCTACTTTCAATTCTTGGAGGAGCCACCATACTAAATTCCATTATGGTTGTACTAATTTACACTTTTAACAACAGTGTACTTCTTTCTTCTCCACATCCACCCATCACTCATTATCTTTTATCTTTTTAACAATATGCATTCACACTGGAGTGAGGTGATAGCTCAATGTGATTTGTTTCAAATTTCTCTGATGGTTGGTGATCCTTAACATCTTGTCATAGACCCATTTGCCATCATATGTCTTCTTTTGAGAAATGTCTATATAGGTTTATGGTTTATTTTGTTAATAAGCCTACTGATGGATTTTTGCTACTGAGTTTTATAAGTTCTTTGTATATTCTGGATAGTAAACCCCTGTCAGAAGTATAGTTTGCAAGTATTTTCTTCCATTCTATAGTTACTTATTCGCTCTTTTGATTGTCTGTTTTGCTGGATGATGGTTTTTGGATTAATATAATCTCATTTGTCTATCTTTTGATTTGTTTCCAGTGCTTCTGGGCTCTTGTACAAAACCACCTTGTTCATTCAGACATCCTGAAGCATGCCTTTTTTCATCTAATAGCTTCATGGTTTCAGCTCTCACATTAAAGTTTTTAATCCATTTTTAATTCATTTCTGTAACTTGTAAGACATAAGATACAGTGTTGTTTAGGTGTGGGGAGGGGTGGTACAGAGCTCCCATACCCTCTTTAGCCATGCTTCTCTCCTATCATTTTGATGCATGCACTAATCTGAGACTCTCTGAACCTCGTTATTTAGGGGATTTTATTCCAGAGGCATAACTGAATAAATCATTGGCCATTGGTAATCAACTCCATCTATATTTCCTCTCCTTTTACAGGAGGTTGGGGTATTGGACTGAACGTTCCAACCTTCTAATTAAGAGTAGTCTTTCTGGTGACCAGTCCTCTCCTGAAGATGTCTAGTAGCCTTAAGAAAAATCATTTCAGTAGAACAAATAATACTCATGTCACCCGTATCACTCAGGAAATTCCAATGGTCTTGGGAGCTCCGTGCCAGGAAGTGGGGAGAAAGACCAGGTATCTTTCTTAGGATATCACGAGGAAACTTTATAATGAAAGAAGATAGCAATATATGTGCATCTAACAACAAAGTCTCAAAATATGCAAAGCAAAACTGACAGAATTAAAGGGATAAATACATGATATAATATAATAGAAATGTGTGTATCTCAATTTCAATAACAGAATAACTACATAGAAGATCAATAAATGAACAGAAGACTCAAACAAGTATATAAACCAGTATGACCAAAAAGATCTTACAGAGCAACAATTCCCAAAGGTTTTGACACCAGGGACCAATTTTATGGAAGACAATTATTCCACAGAAGATGGGAAGGGAAGGCTGGTTTCAGGATTAGATTCTCATAAGGAGCACAATTCCTAGGTCCTTTGCATAGCAATTCACGGTTGGTTCTGGACTCCTGTGAGAATCTGGTGCCCTGATGATTTGATGGGAGGTGGAGCTCAGTTGGTAATACGAAAGATGGAGAGCACCTATAAATACAGATGAAGATGAAGCTTCCCTTGCTTACCCACCACTCAACTCCTACTGTGTGGCCAGCTGGGGACCCTGTTATAGAACATTCCTATCAGTAACAATAGAATATGCATTTTTCTCAAGTGCACACGGATCGTTATCCAGGATAGATCGTTAATTAAGCCATAAAACAGGTTTCAATAAATTTAAAAGGATTGGTACCAAACAAAGTATATTCTCTGCTCATAAAATAATGAAATAAATCAACAACAGAAAGGAATTTTGGAAGTTTGTAATACATGAAGATTTAACAACACACTCCTGACTAGCCGATCAATCAAAGAAAAAAAACTACAAGGAAATATCAAAAGCCGTGTCTGTCATTTTCATGTACGTTTTTCAGAACTGAGGCACATGGTCATAACCTGGAAGTTTATAGGCATTGTTATTCTGAAAAACTATCTAAATATTGCAGTTTACATTATGATGGGGAAACAAGAGGTTAGACATTGGGGAACATGTTATTTATCTCTGACATATAGCGTTGTTATGGGGACCAAATATAATAACATGGGAGTGAGACCTTTGCCATTCATAAGCCATTGTACAAATGTGAGTCATCATCATTGCTCAACTGGTCTGTTTGGCAGGTAAGCCAGCCATCTCCAAGGCTGACTCAACCTCTAATTGAACAAACACTAAAAAAGAAAAAAAAAGTTTGTTGAATTGAATTCATCATTTACTGACCAAGCTTTCAAATGCAATGCAAACGCATAATAGAGCTTCTCCCCAGAGTCGATTGGAGGATACTCTCTTGCTTCCAAAAAGTTGTCCTGACACCAAAGTCCTCTGACTTGTTGGGAGTGGAGTTCTTCTAGGGCAGCTACAGCTGTGGGCACTGTCAAGCACTAAGGAATGTGAATAACCTTTAGATGATCTCTTTCTCACCTTTGTCTTTATTGAGCACTACCATGATTCCTCTTTCTTTTAGAAACCTTTTATGTAATTCCTTTGTGTGAAAGAAAAGCAGTAAACATAGCTGACATGGAATTGAGTAAACAGAAGTCCTCAGCCTTGATTTATAAGTGCAGGTAGAGACTAAAGAACTTTGAGAGTCTCATCTAGAAAGCATGCCATTAAATTGAAGTAAACCAGCCATAAAACAGCCTTTATCCAAATCTGTAATCTACACAGCTCATTGTGGAGTTAAAAAACTATCTGCATGCTAACATTAGAGTCCAAAACAACTTCTACATATTGGAGAAAAAACAAAAAATACTCTAATGTGCTCCTGCCCACTAAGATTTGCTTACAAAAATGCAGTATATTGCATCATACCCTGGCATTTGACCAAATACACTCACCACAGCTAAGAAATTTCTTTGGGGAGGGTCTGTATTTTATTGTAAAACTTCCTTTGAAATTTGTGTTTTTTCTCAAAATATTTCTGTATTGGTCTTTCTGCTAAAATAGTTTTTTAAATGATTTATCTTCAAATAAAATAGTCCAAGGAGACTCTCCATGTGTGATGTGTGGTTGTGATGCACTGAACACTTCACTGTCCTTCTAGAATTCTGGGAATGCATCACACTGGGGCTCATTTTGGTATCCACTCCCCCCAGATACCCATGCCCTGTCCAGGAGTATCTCGCACCTACTGCCCACTTTGCCCTTTTCTTCCTCTGTCATGGTAGTCATGTTGAAAATGCTGGAAAATTTTGCCTGAAGAGATTATTACAGAACACTCCTTACAGTGCCTCCTGTTTACTGCTTGGGCACAGCTCATCTTCTTCATCTATTTTGTTTGCTGATTTGTCCTAAGTGCTTGGAGCAGCATTGGGCACATTGAGGTCCTTTTCTAATATGTGTGGGATGACTGATATTGTCTAGGGATCTCATGCATCAGATCTTTTGTCCCAGCAAATAAATACCACATCTGGAATCACAAAATACAATTTTAATGAGAACTATCATTTACTGATATTTTGGGCTTGGCATCATAAATACATTCAGTCCATCTTTTTCAGAGTTGGAAAATGGGCTCAGGAGGATAACTAACCTGTTCCTGGTCACATAGTAAAAGTCCTATCCAAAATGACCAATTTTTCCACTAGGGCTCATTGGCTCCTGCTTTCAGAATGTGCCCATTTAAAGCAGATGATACCGAGAGACCCTTTGCTCCTATGAGAGCTGTCGGGGTTGCTTGCATAGCTTGATCCAAAGTGATTTTAGAGTTTGAATATCTAACATCTTGGCAGGTCTACCGGGGACTCACTCATGCCTCATCAGTCTCTTTAATATTTCTCTGTGCTATCTAGTGCCATAGTCACTGACCACATGTGTGGCCAGTAAGCACCTAGATTGTGCTTAGTCCCCGCTAAGATGTAGTCTCAGTATCAAAGTGTCATAGTCACAAAATACCTGATACCCACAATTTAAAGGAAGAATTTACAATTTCAGTCCATAGTTGGCTGGCTCCAAGACAGAAAGTCATGGTGCAAGAGTCTGGCAAAGAAATTTCTTATGTCACAGCAGCCAGGAAACAGTGAAAGAAGGGAGAATCCCGGGAGAAAGGTACACATTTCCAGATCATGCTCACAGACACTGCCTTTTCTGATCAGGCCCTATCTCCTATCACCACATTTAACTGTAGTGTCCCAAGGTCCAGTCACCTTCCAAAAGCCACATCTCTGAGCACATGAGAATCTTGTGGTCATTCTTGATTTGCACTGTATAACACAAACACCCACCAGATTTCAAAGGCTTATTATGAGGACAGGAACGTAAAATATCCCAATAATATTTATATTAATTACACATTGAAATAACAATGTAGCCTTAAAATTCATTTTATTGGTTCTTTTTTATAACGTTACTAAAACATGTAAAGTTAGATGTGAAGCTTGCATTTATATCAAGACTATTTAATTGCTACAGTAAAAGACTCTTTGCCATTAGCTCCCCTCATGTTTATCTTCCACAGTCATTTTGATTTTAGAGAAGAGCTGGAAGTTGCACTCTGCCAGGTCTGGTGAGCAGGTAGACGAAGACAAAGGGTAGTGTTTTTATAAGCGTGCCTTTATGATACTAGACATTCACTGTATTTTGATCACACCTCATAAAGACACTCACCTAAGACGATTTCCAGAACTGCTTCAAAAAGTGCCAAGAACAATGGGTTACATGTGTTTCTAGCAAGGGGGAGTATTTTGAGTGGGATTGTATGGCTCATATTTAGATGTCCCCCAAAACCTCATGCACTCATAGAGGAAGTGATTGTGTCATGGATACATGAAGTTCGACTGATGAGTTTATAGCTAAATGTGATGGTGGAAGGTAAAGCCTGGTTGGATGGCATGGCCTGGAACGGTCTCTCTCCCTCCCTCCTCCCTTGTTCTGTCTCTGATTCTCACTGCTGTGCCATGAGCTGTTTCTCCCCTGCAATGCCTTCTGCCATGCCACACCGCCTTGGATCCAGCCAGCTATGAACTGAAAGGTCTACAAACTGTGAGACAAAATAAACTTTTCCTCCTTTATGTTGTAGGCATCAGATATTCAGTTCCAGCAATGAGAAAAGTAACTAAAGCAATTATTAATGGCAAAGTGCCTTTTACTGTAATAATCTTTAAAACATTCACCATATATTTCAATTACCCCTTTTATGTTCCTATTGGACAGTGCTGATACAGTTTTTCAGTCCTAGTCAAGTCTCATGGTCAGGGCTCTGAGCAAAGATGGAGGGACACACAAGTGCATGATCCCAATTCTTGCTCCTTCAAGAACTGACAGTAATGTAAGGAAGACAGACATGCAATAGTAATCATGGTATCAGGAAGCATGTACAAGGTGTCACACAATATAGATATGTTATGTTAAAAGACAGGCTAACCTCTCCAGGCACTGTTCTTCCTTCTTAGTGCTCCTTATCAACACATCAATGCAAGAATCAGCAATGGTGTGGCTGAGGGCCTGTGATTTAGAACCCAGGATCCTGGTCCCATGACTTCCTAGGTCTGTGACTTTCGCTGTTTGTGTGATGAGATTTTTTTCTTTAAAAAACAAAAAGCATAGATTCAATGGTACTCAGTACTCTCATTAACTGATTCCAGAAGATGCAATGAATACCAAAATATTGAGTGCCAAACAAGTTGTCTTGGCTGGAAAGTGTAGTAAGTCACAGGATCTAGCTCATGTGTTAAGGTAATGAATAAGCGACTAGTGCTGGATCAAATAAAATTCACATCAAAACGTATTGATTAGCAAGCTCAAAAAGTTTCAGAAGAGTCAAGTACCAAGGCATGACCCTAAAAATATCTGTTCCACCCTCCTCACTGGTTTTTATAAATGTGGAATGACACAGAAATACCTATTTCATAGAATGGTGTAGAGATGTAGTATGATAAAAACTGGTGTCTTGGTTTACCCAGGCTGCTATGACAAAATACCATAAACCATAAAGGTTGCGGACATCAAAAATTTATTTCTCCCAGTTTTGTCTGTTTCCTCATAGACAGTGCCTTCTAGCTGAATCCTTGCATTATAGAAATAAAGAGGCATGTCTCTAGCGCCTCTTTTAAAAGAGTGTGAATTCCATTCTGAGGGTTCTTCCCTCATAATCTTATCATTTCCCAAAGACCCAACTTTTTACTACTGTCACCCTGGGGATTACGTTTCAATGTATTAACTTTCACGGGACACAAACCTCAAGACCATAGTAATGGGAGAAGCATTGGAAGGCATCCTGGCATATAGTAATAGGCACTCGATAAGTAACCCAGTATTTATTTCCTAAGTAGAGCTTCTTACAATTACTGTTTATCTCACTTGCTTACTTGTCACTTGTTTATTGTTTGTCTCTCCCACCAGAAGGTAAACCTGAAAAGATAAGGACTTTACTTAACACCGGTAAATGTTCCACACCTAATCAAGAGCTTGACGCAGAGCAGTCATTCAATATATATTTATTGAGTGAATCGCGGGCCTTAAAAGCTATAAACACAGCATGAGGAGTCAAATAAAGACAAAAAACAGATAAGTTGGATACCAGGCTAATGCTGGATTTTGGGGGGAGGGGTGCCAGAAATTGAACTCTTGCCAGGAAGCTTGCAGGGAGGTGCTTGTGCCACTGAGCTATAACACAATGCTAGGTATTTTAAATAGTTTTTCTTAGTAGTAGATTATCTAACCCCTACAAAGAGAACTTCTGGGAGATC
>RJWT010015052.1:0-20668 GCA_004365215.1 Cuniculus paca
TATGAACTACTGATGGGCACTTGCAGTGTCAAAAATGTAGAGACTTTCCCATCAAATAGGCCAGGGTTTTTTGTTTTGTTTTACTTTTTTTGTCAGTTTGTTTCCTTTTCACAGTGCTGAGGACTAAGCCTAAAGCCTCCTGTTTTAAGTGTGCATTCTCCACTGAGTTACTCCTTCTGTGTTTTTAAACATGAAGTGTGGGATTGTCTTGCTGAGTTTTTAAAGGGCATGTTTAACAAGTGCACTATTTACCATTTTAGGGGACTGATGGAGATTTAACTCAGGCCTTTCCCTGCAAAAACTGTGCTGTACTACTGAACTACAATTTCAGACACTGTGTACATGGTAGGCCCACTGCGTACAGTCACCAAGTCTAAAGGAAGTCTACTGAGTGACTGACGTTCCTTGAAGCCCTTTAGACTCATTTGAAGAATCCTAGAAAGAAAGCCAAGTCTCAGTGCTGTTTAATATTACAGTTGGCTTTTCCCTTAAGTCCCATAACTGATGTGGCTAACTCAGAATGGGGTAAACCACAAAAGCACCAGCAGCTAATGCCTAGGGTGTCCCATTCTCTCCTCCCAGAATGGGAAGGTAACTCATTTCAACTTCCATTACAACTAATCACATAATTAATTACTATACAGGGGGAATAATTTTTCTGTAGAAATATAATTTTCTGGCTATTTTAGATACCATTTTAAACAAATTATAAAAAATTTTGCTGGCATTGCTTATGGCATTTATAAACAGACACTTCCTGCAATTAAATCAATCCTGCTTGGATTTTTTTTTTGGACTTTTTTTTTTAAAACAATCATAGCAGAAGAGTTTCTGCCCTTCAAATAGTTACAGACCTAAAATGGCACAAGTACCCAAATGTTCCATCTTATTCGGCAATGAAAACCTCAATGGGATCCAGAGAAAAGGGAAGCTGGCAGCCAACCTCTAGAAATCAGCATGTGAAATATTTATGAACCTGGAAGCACACAATGAATGTATTATTCTCATTTTTTACTGTTTACCAGATAATAGCCTCCCCTTGGTCTTACTAAATAATTTAGCAAGAGAAGAAGTGTTAGGAACTTAGAATTGACCTAAGAATTCTCAATGGAGAAAAACAAGAAAGCTATAAGGCCCTAGGAACCTTGATCAAATCATGTCATCAGGTATTTCCTGAAGGCTTAGTGCTCCAGACAGATGCCCACATTTGTACCACGTTAACCGATTCTACAGGAGCGTGCACCCATTCTCATTCATATTCTCTCTCTCTCTCTCTGCCCACCATTGGGCAGTCAGAAAGAAGGTACTTATTAGTACAATAATGTTTTGCTATTCTAGGAAATTATTAAAAAGTCACATGTAAAATGGGACTATCCTAAAAGAACAAGTCCATATGAGAGATACTCACTTTAAACAATAAAATACAAACAGAAATTTGGCCAAAACCCAGAAACAGGTGGCTAGTGAGATACAGGTGGATTGTGCAGGGCTCGTATCCTCCACACTTACCTTGTTTGAGATGTCTAAAGCACAGTTTGCTTCACAGAGGGCCACTACAATAGGCACATTGCCATCTTTGCAAGCCACATGAAGGGGGGTGTTGCCGTGCCTGTCTTGGAAGTCAACTGGACACCCTTGGCCAATAAGAGTTTTGATGACCTCCATCTGACACCGTCGCACAGCAAGATGAAGGGCAATGTGCTCATCCTAGAAACAAACCGAGGCCATGAGCACTTTGCGCTTAGGCAGGTGACCCGGGTCTCCCCACCTTACCTGTCACCACCGGCTATGGCTTAATTAGCAAAAGAACCATTAGTACCAAGCCTAGAACAGTATTTAAGCAATTATTGCCTCTATTCTGGAAAGAAGAGGCTTTATCTGCTTCACTCTGAATAATCACAGCCTAAGGACAACATCAGCTTGAGCAATTTAGGCTCAGGCACTGCAACCAAGTGGAAAGAACCCACACTTCTTTGTCTCTGAATTTATTACACATAAATAATTGTTGGTACTTCCATGGCCAGTTTAATTGAGCATTAAAACTACACTTTTTGAAACATTTTCCCAGTGATACTTAACTAACTTCCTAGGTAAGAAGCTTACTGTTTTACTTTACACCAGAGAAACCGTGAAAACAGTAAGGAATAATCCACTCAAGGCTCCCTCACAGGCATGAGGGCAGACCCAACTCTCTCACCTCTGCATCCCATAGGACAGAGCCTGTGAATCTGCACCACTCAGTGCAGCCTCCCTGGCAGGAGATGTGCTGGGTTTTGGCATTAGTGAGACAGCCTTGAAGCATTTCTGCACCGTCTCTGTATCACTGCTGTGAGGCTCCTCACCATAAGCCTTGGTCTACCAAATGCAAGCAGCAAGTGTACCCTACTGCAGTGACCCAACTGTGTCTCCAGGCATGGTCCAAAGTGCCCTATGGGCAACACTGTCCCCACTGAAAACCAGCACTCCCTACCAAGACAACACTTCACAAATGGACCTTCATAAATGAACTGCAGCACCCCAAATCTACCTGTATGTGGTAACAGCAACATTAACTATGCTGAGTGCGCATAAAAAGGAAACACTGGGTCTAGAACTGAAACTGCCATATAAATAAGAGCGATTTATCATCCTTCCACAAAACAAGAAGTGGTAGAAGTAAATACGGCACCTATTTCATCATGAACCTAAAAATTAATAGTTGGTGCTAGTCCCAGTCCTCAAGGAGATCTGTCTGTGATTCAGCCATCATCACTGCACTTGGTCCAAAGCTGAAAAGGTTAAAATTCAGAGGCCAAAATGGTTGGACTGGTTTATAAATTTTGTTGCATGCCACAATGAATATTAATTATTATACCAAATTTAGAAAAGTTCACGGAATCTTTGGAACAGAGAAAGATAATCGCATGTTGTTGTAGTCAAGAGCCTGCTGTGCTGCAGAAACACACTGATGAGTCTTGTGGTCCCACAAGTCCCCCAGATCACTTCTCTGTGACTGTGACCCACTCCCCCAATAAAGCACCTTGTCAGAGGCACTGAGGTCAGCTCCATACTCGGCCAGACACGCCACAATGTCATGGTAGCCCCTGGCAGAGGCTGTCAGCAGCGGCGTCTCTCCCTCCCGGTTCTTGATGTTCACATTACAGCCGGCTTCACAAAGAGCTTTGGCCACAGAGTAATAGCCATGCCAGGCGGCACAGTGCAGGGGGGTTTCCTCCTCCTGGCCCAGAGAGAGAAGCACACCGAGGAGCGTGACACAATGATGTGAAGGAAAGCACAGGCATGCTGAGAAACTTGGTGGAATTCAGGAGCAAATTCAAGTCAAGGGGGTAGGGGTAAGAGCACCCAGCTATGGGGGAAAATATGAATCTGAAATAACAACATCAGTATGAGATATGACCAGTAAGAGGCAGACCAATGTCTCTACTTTCTTACTTTTCTTTCCTTAAAACTTGTGTGTTGGAAGAATTTGATGTTCTAACAACTTCAGAGAGCCCCTGGAAACTGACTCAGCTTTCCTAACACAGAACCTTTGTGTGGGAAGATTTTGCTGGTGAAATTGCCTTCATTTACTGCATCTGACACTATTAACAGGAGGCGAGTACTTCTCTGAGCAAGAATTCTTCTAAGTCTTCTTGTTTAAAAATTCCTTCACATACATAACACAAAGATGAGTCACAACAGCATGACTGCTTTAGCAAGGAAGCAATCAAAACAGCTGTGCTCTAAGTAGTGAAAGAAAGGGCTGGCTTGGAGGTTTCTAAGGACTGTGAGGTGTGCACCTTCACGGTCAATGCGAACAGATGCTTATTTGTCCATGAGTGAAAGGTCCTCATAGTGACAAGCATGAACTCTGAAATCAGACTGTGTTGGTTTGAGCCCAGCTCCAGCCATTTCGGCAAGCTGAGCAAGTCATGGAACTTTCCACTCCCTCAGTTCCTCATCTGTCAAATGAGGGTGACAGGGATAGTGGCCCATCTCTCAGGGTTCTCCAGAGGTTAAACAGGGCAGGGCAGCATCCAGAAGCAAACCAGGCACCAATACTCGCCCCACACTGAGTGCTCTGTGTGCCCTTAGATAAAAGGGTGTTTTTTAATCTAAGTTGGATAAAATGCCAAAGGCTTCAGCAATTACTTGGCTGCCTGCATGTGACACATCAGCCACCACAACCCACCTTGTCCTGGAAGTCGGGATTGGATCCGAAGCTGCACAGAAGCTGAACCACATCAGCGTGGCCGTAGCGAGCTGCCACATGAAGGGCCGTCTCTCCAGACTGCAAAATACACAGGCCAAGCCCACTTGGTGAGCAGGCTGAGGACGCCAGAAGCAAGGCCTGCTCCCACACACGCCTGGCCCACGTCCTCCTCTGAGTGGCACCCCCTCCCTCAGACCACACACTCTGGAGATGGGCCGGGGACTGGCAGAAGGGCGTCCACCAGGCAGCAGAGTTAACCCACGCAATAGCTCTCACTGCCAGCGACAACCCAAGAGCACACATGATGAGACTGCTCTGCCTTTCCGTGACGACATGCTGGGCCTGCATGACATGCAGATGCTTCTAGCTGTCAGCTTTTTAAAAAACACACAAAATTCCTTTTTGAGTATCGTGTTCATCATATTGTAGTTATTCAAATGTATAGTTTTATTTATTAACAAGTTTCTCATTCAACGACCTATCTATGTTCAGAAAGTTATTTCTTATTCTTAAGAGCCATTAAATCATCACTATCTGTTCATGTAACAACTTTCTGTAAATTAGTAACAAGTGAAGTCCTTTAAAATACTTTACTTGTATCTGTCCCCCACCAAAGACTGAATAAACTAAAAAGAGAGAAAACAAGATATTGCATTACTAACTGCCAAAAAACTGCCACAATGTTTGTATTACGGTTTTGATCCTAAACATCCCCTAGGATCTATGTGCTATGGCTCAGGGCCAGCCCAGGCACCACTGTGACGGGGTGAACCTAAGTTAGTGGTGCAGCCTGGGAGAAGGAAGTCAGCTCACTGGCGTGTGCCCTTAAAGGGGAGACAGCCCCAGCCATTTCCTCTGTTTCCAGGACGCCATGAGATGAGCAGCTGTGTCCCACTGCGACACTCTGCCTCACCACAGGCCTCAGAGCAACTCAGCCAACTGACCATAGACTGAAACTTCTGCAACCACGAGCTGAACTGAACCTTTCCTCCTTTTAAGTTAATCTCTCAGATGTTTTTTACAGTGGCCAAAAGCTAGCTAACTGTCTGTCCGTTGCTCTGTCAACAAGGTTTTGCTTTGCTTCTCTGGTTACGCTCGAACTCATGATCCTCCTGCCTCAAGCTCTACAGCAGCTGACATCACAGATGTGTGCTGTCACACCTCCTCAACAGTCTCTTTGATGTGAATGTCATTCCTTAGGTATGGTACAGTACACAACCCAGGCAACTGGGTGTGGCAGCCTTAAATTAACATTACAAATGAGTTTACAAGCATTGGAAATGTTTCTATGAAATGCTGTACAGTAGAGTAAGTAATTAAGAAGAAAACAGAAAACCTAACTTGATCAGGTTTTAGCCCTGCCAACTAACGCACAGGATTATTGTGCGAACTAAATAAAACAGATGTACATTAAAGTAAGATACACCGATAAATCAAAACCTTTACTAGTATCTTGGACCCACAAAATCCTTTTGGTGTGCATTAACATACTAATCCGGTACTGGTGACTGTAGTTCAACACTATCTGCCTTTTCAAAGAGGAAGAGAATGGTAGGCATTTGCTTAGCAGCATAAAGTGAATTGGAATTTCAGGACTCAGGTCTTTCTCTAGTTGTTTCCCTGTTAGAACTTGGGGTATCCATGTTATGGTAAAGATAATTCAATGCTTGCATAGTAGGACAACGATCTCGTAGATTTCACCTTAAGGCAGATTTCAAAATTAAGACCAAGACACTGGTAAAGAAAACGTCAGCTTTAAACTCTTTGCAGGAGGATCATGGTCCTGAAATCTTCATTCTGGAGTCCTGGTGCACCTATTCCACCCCTCCCCAGAAAATGCCCTTACCTTATCTTTCACATCCAAAGGGCACTTGTTCTCACTGAGAAATTTCAAAGTGTCCACGTGGCCATGCCGAGCTGCCCAGTACACAGCATTGGATCCGCCCTGCACAAAAACCAACGTGGAGTCACAATAGCAGAGAACCGACAGAGCTGAACGCACGTTTCCCTCAGAATCACTCAATTCTCCTTCCTATGCAATGACAAATCCCAAAGCCACTTCCAAAAGGAATAAAACTCATTCGATATTAATAGTTTTAGCAACTGCACCATTGTTATTTAAGGTATTAGGGAATGCTACGTGTAGGGTATAAGGGAATTCTCTATACTATCTTTGTAAGTTCCTTGGTAAATCTGCAATTATTTCAAAGCAAAAAATGCTTTTCTCTCTTTAAATCTTGTTTCACCCTCTAGTTTGAATTCTTGATCCAGTCATCTTCAGTACCTGCAGGTGGAGCCAGGCTCTCTGTGGACACCCATGTCCACAGATGCTCAAGCGCCTTCTACAAAATGATGTGGGATTTGTGTAGATCTGGTGCATATCCTCTTGTATACTTTAAATCATCTCTAAATTAATCAGAATACACAACAGAATGGAAATGCCATGTGACAGCTGTTATGGTATACTGTTTAGAGAATAATGAGATGAAAAGCTTTCTAGACGTTTTTGATCCACAGTTGGTTGCACCCAGGGATGCAGAGCCCATGGATGTGCAGGGCTGACTGTACTGTGAAGAGGCAGATTTCACCCACTGACAACACTGATCTCTGGAAGCTGAGGACAGATTCACTGTAAAGATTATGAGATGTTAACTTGTCTACATTTCTGTAGTAACATACCTCAAAAGGTATCATTCATGCTTGGGTGCCCTAACACTCATATAGGCAATTTTTTTTTCTGAACAACTTAACTATCTAGATAATAAAACTTTTACAAATCTGGGTAGGTACAAAGAAGTGCTGATACTGAGCCACAAGAGACAGAAACAGTTGCCTTTTTCTAATACATGTTTGGAAACAGATTACGCGGGCTTTTTAAGCAATTCATTTTTCCTTTATAGGAAACTGGGAGATGGATTAGGACATTAGGACATACATTTTTTTCTGTAGTACCTCTACAACTAAACATGCATTCATTTTTTTGATAAAACAGAATTACGACCTTATCCTGGACATCAATTCTTGAGCCTCTTTTTAGGAGTAGCTGCAGTATTTGAATATTCCCACAACCAGCAGCAATGAGTAACGGAGGTGTCCCATGCTGGAATAGAGGAGGAGAAAAACGACTATTTGAGTTTGACAAGAAAGACAAGGTCCATGCTGTCACTGCTGCCTCCTCTCCCACCACACCCACACACCCCTCCCATATCTCAGGCCCAGTGTTGTGGGTGGGTGGTGGAGACATGGCAGAAGGACAAGCAACCCATTCTTTTCTGGATTCCTAATCAAATAGCACTGTCATTTGCAGGATGAGCAGATCCAACATTTCATAGGTAGAGGTACAATAAGGGAATGAAGGAAAGCCCTCAATGCAGAAAGACCTTGTGTGTAACTACAATCACTCTACACAGGAACAACTTTCCTCATGGTAGGGGTGCTAACTGGAGAGGAGAATGGAGAAGCAGAAGGTATCGCTCCCAACTTGGGCTTGGAGGTGCAGTCACTGACATGTCCCTAGCAGAGCAGAAACAGACCTTGTTAGGTTGGTTAACATCGTAGTTGGACAAGGAGCCCAAAAGGTGCTGCAGACCTGGGACATTGTCATCATTGATGGCATGGATGATGGCTTTCATCACGAAGGAGTCCTCCTCATCCTGGAGTGAGACAGTGAGAACAGAAGAAGGGTCAGCTTGCTGGCCCTGTTCCTCTTATCAACAGAAGCAAAGCTGCTGCTGACTTGTTAAAGGGAGTGTGCAGAGAAAAGTGAGCCATTTACTGCCCTAAGCCCCTGGTCATGAAGGGACTCTGTCCCCTTTCCATGTTGCCAACTAGTACCATCTACTCTTTACCAGAGCCAGTGCCACCTGCACCATAACTCACAGAAGAAAGGGCCTTTGAGATTCAGATTTTGAAAAATGATGATGAGAAGAAGCCCTTTGTGTTTATCACAGAAATCTGTCAAAGCATAGTTCTACAAACCACAGGGGGGAATTTCAGGTGAAATACAAACTCTCTGGATAAAGAAAAGAAAATCTGTAGAACCCAGGAAACGGTATCTTTGAATAAGATAGTCTCTATTAATTACAGAAGTAATGTTTTTGAGAATTTGAATATCGTCTTTACATCTAAAATAAAATGGCAAAATTCTGATACCAGATCACAATGGGGAAAAACAGAAAACAGAAAAAGGAAAATGGATGCATTTCTAATCACAAAGGAGAGATAAGTGCAGAGTACTGAACAAAAAGTTTGTTAATTCTTTGCTACCTTGCTACTTTTTAACAAGCTATTTCCAAACTGTGGTCCATTAAACCAAAGAATAACCCAGAAAAACCCTGTTATGGCTTGTGTCTAGATGTCCCCTCAAAGCCTCATGCAGCCATAGGAGGGGCTCTTTCAGAGGTAGCTGGATCTAGAGTGTATGACTAATTCATAGTGCAGTGCCAGGATCAGTCCAGTGATTGGATTGGCAGTGCCCTAATCCTAGTAGGTTGAATATAATATAAGGGACAGAAAGAGGCTCTCTCTCTTGCTCCTCTCTCTCTTGTTGCTTTTGCTGTCTTTTGCCACCATGAACTGCTGCCCTCTCCCATGTGCCACCCTGCCTCAGAGCCAGCTGATTATGGACTGAAACCTCCACAAACTGTGAGCTAAATAAATCTTTCATTCTTTAACTTTGGGTGTTGGGCATTTTGTCACAGCAATGACAGAAAAGTAACTAAGATGGCATGTTTAAGAATGTCACTTATTTTGCTTTTCTATCACAATCCAAATAGATGACTAAAAGTCACTTGTGGGGGGGGTAAAAGTCAAGAGAAATGGGGTATGTGGATGGACTAAAACAGAATCTGAGATCAAATCCGCAAGATTAACACTGAGGTGAGGAGTGATATTGGCCTCTGGGAGCAGGGGTTTCCTTACCTAGATCTCCTATGTGAGCCTTTTCACTGTGATACATGTATTTTTCCCCTAACCAATTACTTAGGATGATTACAATATACGATCCTTAGTCACTAAGTTATCCTACTTAGATTCTTAATTTTTCTGTCTCCTGGTTCCACGGCTACCCTCAAACAATTTCCAAGGGGGCCTCCTCCCTCCTCTCCCTTCTTCCTCTTCCTGACTTACTACTTCTCCACTTGTTTTTTTTTCTTTTAACGTCTCCTATCTCTTTTTGCTGCACAAGGCTAGAACTGGAGGCTCAGTATAGCTACAGCTTCAGAGGAAAAAAAGGGCTCGTGTCTGCTGGCTTGTGATGGTGCCTATGGAGTCCTGGGTTCCACCCTGAATACTCAGTTCCTGGGCAAGGTGCTTCCCACTACCCTAACACACTTGGCCCTTCTGGAGTTCCCTTCACCTCCAGTAGTAACACAGCCCTGCTGTTTGACGGTCAGAGGACCGTTATCACACACATGTCTAGTCATAGCTGAAAAGTTATCTGGGATTATGTTTGTTTGGATTGCAGGGAAAACGTGGTGTTTTTCTCAAGGGCCTTGGACAATGCAATGTCAATAAACTGAGAGAGTGTGACTGTCTCACTCACAAGACACAACAGCTAGCATAGAGGCATTTTCCCTGATGTCCTGGGGCATGGGGAGGAAGGTGAGGACCATCTGCCCCTTCCATACACTGAGAGTCTCTCATGTCCATGGCAACTGAGAGCTCTCATTTTAGTTCATACAAAGAATAAGCTCTGTTCTTCTCCACTGCTAAGCTCTCCTTTACTGGATCACACACACACACACACACACATACACAGATGCACACATGCGTATGTATATATATATGTGGTACGTGGTGTGAGAAAAAGTGTGAGTACTGTGTGAGACAGAAGGATGGTGCCACCCAAATGAAGAAAGGAGCAAATAAGCCAGACGGGACATCGAATCAGCTACCCCAATGGCTTCAGGTTTTCTGGGTTGCTGAGGAACCAGAACAATCTACACATTCCAAAGACATAGCAGTAAGAAACAGGATCACGAAGGTAAACAGGTTTGCTTACCAGAGTATCATCACTTCTGGCAACACTCACGTTACTTCTGGACAAGAATGACCTGGACAGTCTTTGGCACAGTGATATCAAGCGAACGGATTGCTTTAAAAACAACAACACAAAGTCAGGTAAAGAGGACAAAAGGGAGCTCAGATAACTACACTGAAATTACTGCAAATGACAGCCTTTTAGATGGCGTTCACGACTGACGGCATGCTTTCTCTGGGGGCTGGTGATCCCATGACAGTTTGTACTATATTTGCTTGAATAATAATTCTAAAGGTCTTACAAATCCAGACAACATGATAAAGATTCTTCTGCATTTTGTTATTAAGCTGCAGAACTCTGCACCCTTCTTTCTGCACACTTTGTTCTCTGCTCTTTGAGGAGCGTGATCACACCCTAGCAAACTCCTTTTAAGTCCCTCAAACAGTATAGTGCACAGGGCCAGTGGCTCAGGACATAGGATACGGGGTCCCCAGACTCTGTGAGCAGTGAGCTAGATAATGTGATTACCAGAGCACACAGAGCTATCAAAGATGAAGAAGTGTTAGATACCTATGTCCATGGGACAAACATTTATGTATTTATTATGTATGTATGCTCAAAGGCAGAAGCACCAGAAAGGAAGCAGAAAGAGGAGAGAAACTCACAGTCGTTCTCTACTCTTCAAGGCTTCTGCTAAGGGTTTCTTCGAGAGTCTAGTGCTGTGGTGCTTGGCCCTATCACAGAACCCAAAACTCAATGGGGGTACAATTGAGGTGCATTGCGGGTCCCATGCTGGAGAAACACAGACAGCCCTGACTTCCTCTGGATTTGCAACAGCCCTGGCAATGGGCCACCCCATCACAATCTGAAATTTAAATTTTAATTGCTCTGAGGGTGCTTGTACCAGTGTCTCTTTTCGCAGAGACACCTTGAGAAAGTAAAATGAGCCACACTGCTAATGTTCCAGTCCTTGTCTGGTCCCAGCCCCTCAAGGACCAAGGCTGAAACAAAAGATAATTTACATACACTCTGGTATAAATGTATTGGCAAGTTGCTTACCCCAAAGAATGAATTTACTTAAAATATTGCTTGTTGTATTTAGAAAAAGACTTCATTGTAATTTTATAGTACTGATTTAAAAAATTTCTTTGGGAATTAATTTGACAAAAGAAAATGCAAAATTACATTAGTTAAGGGTTAGAAAGGACTAAATGATTTTTGCTTGTCTTTAAAAGTAGGGTAATGGTACAGAAGAATATGGCAAATCAAAACCAAAAAAGAATGTATTTTCCCATTGCAGTATCAGAAGAGATGAACCCTGGCCAGACGGAATTATGATGAAGAAACACTGTTAATCTTTTCCTATCAAACAATCTTACTTTCCATTTTTTCCGGGCTGCAAACTTCTTGAATTTCTCCATATTTACTGCTGATGCTTTTCTACTAAGTGCTTGTTGAGTATCTTTAGGCTAAAATGAAAATTCAAGAAAAAATTTAGAGCTCTCCAACAACAGAAATGGGTTATGTGACAATTTTTTGAAATCTCTCATTATTTCAAATAAGCTTACACATTCATCTTCCTAAAATAGTATTACAAGCTGGGATAACATGCAAAATCTAGGAACTTAGTTTTAGCAGTAGAACTCTTTTTGCTTAGGGTTTCATACAATCCATAAAAACCAGAGCTGGAAAGAAGTTGAGCTTGGCATCAAATCAAACTACAACTTTCCATACTGATAGTTTGAAGATGGCAAGACTCAGGCACATTATGAACTTTTAGAACCTGGGAGACCTTCAGAGGTGTGCAAATATGGTGGATTCTACAGCATTTTAATTCCTTCTACTCCATCTAGGTCAGTAGATGCCTTTAGAAACTGGGCTCATATCCAACAGAAGCAGCCAACAACTATGGGTAGGAGTTTAGGCAGGCAGTGTCCTCTACTTGGCCCCAGCCCACTTCTGGAGTGCTCTCCTGGTTCCGTGACTTGGTTTTGTAACTGTCACATTCCCGTGAGACGGCTTGGGTCTCAAATGCCTCACCAAAGGCTCACATGCTAAAGGCTTGGTCACCAGCCTGCGGTGCAACAAGGAAGTGGGGGAGCATACAGAAGACAGCCTAGTGAGAGGAAGTCAGGTCGCTGGCATACAGACTCAGAGCCCTCCCTGTCTCCCCTTCTTTCCAGGACACAAGGTGAGCAACTCTGCTCTGCCACATGCTCCCCCCATGTCTGTCTCATGACAGGTCCAAAAACAAGAGCCACATAAGCAAGGACTGAAACTGTGAGCCAAAAGAAGTCTTCTTCCCTCAGACTGTACCACAGCAATAGGAAACTATGACATCCCCCAGCTTTCATCCTTCTGGTTTGAGACTGACACAACACCAGTATCTTTAGCTCGAATGCCCACAGGGCAGGTAATGTGCAGGTGTCATACACCGGGCACAGCCACCTGCCCTAGCGAATGGCTGACCCATGGCCCTGTGACAGGAGAACTTAGTTTTGGTAGATTTTCACATTGTCCAAGAGAAGCTGGAAATCCAATTTGATAGAATATTTACATTATAGAAATTCACTCAAATTTTAAAAAAATACTGTGGGACCATCATCTCCACAGGTCAGACCAAACATGGCTGCTGGATGAACCTGACCTTTTCTAATGTGCTCCCCAACAGTTTACTGCTCTCCTCCGTCTCGGTGATTACGAGGCTGCACTGTGACCTGTGTTTTAACGCATGGCACCCACACAGCACAGGTCACATTCTGGGCAAGAACCTTAGCTACTAGCACTCCAGGACAAATGAATTCTAGAAGACCCAAACCAATTACTGAAAAATGACTGAAACAGCATGTGGCTCACCTTGATCCAGGGATGCTGCAGACTGTCCTGAATTGTCATCCTCTTCCTTCAGGGGAGGGAGGGAGAGAAGATGCTGTTAGCATGGCAGGAAGCACAGTGGGGGTCTCTAGGACCACTCTCCCCGCTGTGCTGTGCAGACATCTTGGAAGACAGCTTTCAGAGCCTGCCTCACAGAACAGGCAAGAGCAACACGGGTCGTCTTTTGGTAATGTCATGAGGAGGGACTGAATGCGTGGGTGCGGAGCGCTGAGCACTTTTCCTGAAGCGATATGCACAGCATGCTCCCTTTTGGTAGAAGGAACAATCTGGGTCTGAAAAAGCTGGCCCTGTGCAGGGAACACGGCCCAGTCCCTCCTGGGAATGATGGACACTTACTTTGGATCCTTGACCAGAAGTCTTCTGATGAAATCTTTGGCCAGGGCACTGGTACTACTGAAGTATTCTTCCTCGAATTCATAGTTGACTGCAGATACATTTGCTAATGTTTCTTGCTTAGTGTCTCCAAGAAATGGGGAGGCCCCGCTAAGGCTGTGAAAAATAAAGTGGGGCAGAGAACACGAATGGTTGCCTTGTGCTATCATTTTGCTCCACGAATATCTGATAAGGGGAGAGGGAGTAAGATACGAATTTGGTGCTTGGCAGTCACTTTAACGTTCAGTCAGATTTCATGGGGCATTTAACTGTCCTGAACAAATGCATCCATCCAATTTTTAACTGTCCTGAACAAATGCATCCATCCAATTTTTAAAGTGGATTCATTTTAGAGTTAATCTGAAATAGTGTCTAGTGGCTTTAAATAAATCCTTTTTTCCTATTTTCTCTGCAGTGATGGATAACTGTTTTCCTACAATGGTTATGCTGCAGTTCCTGGTGATTCATTCTGAATTAGGAAAAGATATTTAATTAGTATAAATGAAACATATTTGGGGTGTAAGAAGAATGTATTTACACAAGGGCACACACAAGCTGGAAGGATCAAGAAGGCACATTTAGTGAGTAAATGTGATCTCAAAGAAAAGAATTCAAGTGATGGATTTGGTTACTTACAGAATATAGGTTATTACTCCGATACTCCTAGACAGAAAAACAAAACAAAAACCATGTCAGAGGAATAATAAACTAAATCAGAAAGAGAGCAACATCAAGGACTTTTTCCTTACCACATATCTGCTTCAAGACCCAGCGGTTCATAGTTGACTATCTCGGGAGCTGAGAGGAAATAAACATTTATTTAGCTTGGGAAGGCAGAAAGCTGGCAGATTCTTTCTTTGTGTAACAACCAGAAACAGGGACCAGGGACATGCGCTTACAGCTGGGGATGATCCACCAGCACACTGTTTACCAGACAGATTACCACAGGGATGAAGAAACTTACCAACAAACTCTGGTGTTCCAAATATGTTCTTGAATTCATTTCCAAAGTCAATCTTATGGGCCAAGCCAAAGTCGATGATTTTGATCCGAGGTTTGGGAACATTTCTATCCAAAAGCATTATGTTCTCAGGCTTAAAAGGAGAGAAAATAAAGAGCTGTGGATGATGTTGAGAAGAAAAGGTGGAAGCAAAGTTCTTCCTTGCTCCTAAAGAATAACTAAATAATAGGGAGAGGAGGAGGAGCTGAGAGAACACACATGGAAGATGGATGCTGTGGCCTGAGACCAGGGTCAGGGGCCAGGGCTGTGTGCTGGAGGAGAACTGGAAGACACACGGTAGGGCGGAGGAGGCAGGAAATAGGAAGAAGCCAGAGCGACAAGTTGTCTTATCAAGACAGATGGGACTAGCTCAGGCCTTCAGGACAACTTGGGGAGAGAAAGTAGAACTCAGCATTAATCCAAATGAAGCTCAGGGGAGCTGAGGCCTTTCCCACACCTCCCAACCCCTCACTGACAAGAAATGCTCCACAGCCATTTATTCAGGGAATTTCCAGCACCCAGGGCCAGAGCAAGACATCATGCAGAGCTGCAAGTGTTGCGGTAAGCTGCCTTTGGGGTGTGGTTAGTGAATACTAGGGGACACAGATGGGGCTGTGACAGCTCCACTACATGAGTATGGAGAATGCCTTGGCCCCCTAAGTCTTATTCTCTAGCACCTGAGTCACATTCTGCTACATCTCTTCTCGCTGCTTTAAGCTGGAACTTGAATTTAACAGTGTCACTTCCTGTTGCCCCTGTGTGTTTTCCCTTCCCAAAGAGTATAGCTCTCTGATGGCCAGGATCATGACCTATATGCCTTCTCATTGCCCACAATGCCTTGCCTCCAGTCATTCAGAAACTTCACACAGCCAATCTCAGAGTTGGGAATGCTCTGTAACCAGCATTAGAGTAAGGTCACAGCCTCTGCATCAGCTGAACAGTATAGAACAAGACCCTTTTTACTGATGCCAACAGTCACAGGTGGATGGAAAACATGCCCACTGATTGCTCCAGGTTGAAAATACCTCCAGGAACCAAAAGCTCCCTCACTTAGGACCTGGCTGTAAGACCTTGCCTCTGTCCTAAGATTCTTGAATATAATCATTAATCTTAAACTCTATTCCACAAAGGGATTAGGCTGCCCAGCAGTTGGCATGCATTACATATTTGTCAATCTATGTTACTAGTTCCACTTATTAAACCCATACAGGAAAAGATTTATCTCAGATGTCTCATTCAATTTTTCTTAGTAAACAAACCACCAAGGCTGTGGTTCAGCATAAGCTCCCTCTGGCTCCCACTCTCAGCAATGTACCTTAAGATCGAAGTGTGCAATCTGAAGGGAGTGCAGGTAGTAAACACCGTTAAGAATCTGCTTGAGAAATTCAGTTGCTTCCTCTTCAGTCAGAGATTCCTTTTCCGCTAAGAAGTCAAACAGCTCGCCACCTGCAACACTGAAAACCCAGAAGCCGAGTTTAGCGGTGACCATTCTGTTCTACAGTGACTCATTCCTACACTTACTGGCACGCTCAAATCTCAAACACGAAGGAGCAAGAAGATGTGACCAAACCACTGAGCACAGTCAGTCTCTGCACTCCGAGGACTGTGCATTCAGGTAGTGATTGAAAGCACCCGGGCAGCACATGCCTCAGGCACCATGTCCACAAATGAGGGGACAGAGAACAATGTATCTTTGAAATATTTCCATTAAATGTGCTCAGAGGTCTTCTCTCACTGATGGGAAAAAACTACATGCCAGTCTTGTACAGGATTTATAGAATAAATCATCCTATCTCAATTAGACAATCAGATGACCTTTATGAGAAAATCTCAACTAGATAACCTCTATATTAATCAATTTTTTTCAACTCAATTACAAGTGGTCTCACAAGAATTTTCTTTTGGTTTATTATTTGTTTATATGTCAACACGTACATTTATAAATGTGATAAAAATCACATCTAGTTATTAAGAAATATATTATTCAGCAAGAATAAACTTACACAAAATTGAAATGTCCATGGCTAGTCTGTCTCCCTGGCCAGACTAGAGGGCAGTGGTCAGCACTCTCCAGTCATGGGGACTGTTCTACCCCCCAGCCCAGGGCCAGGCATTCAGCAACACTCAGACTTCCTTATCCAGTAAGAGAGGAACAAACTCCCCATAAAACATGACACTACTGATTAATGGCAAAAACAGGTAATTTTCAGTAAGAGTTTTTATAAATTAATCTTAGCAAGTTCAACCATATATTCACAACATAGTAATTAAGTGCAATTATACACAAAACTATTCTTTTCTTGTATTTTCCTGGCAAAACAGTCCCAGAAACATAGTCACACTGATGGATCTATATTCATTTGGAGTAAAAAAACTGGTATTCATGAAATTAAACAATAAATACACCAAGTGTTTTTTCTTAAAGAAAAGGTTTAGCTCCCACTCTAACCCTCCAAGTTGACATCTGTCTTGATATGCATAGCCCAGGGTCCACTAGCCTCAGAACTGCATGTCTTCAAAATGCAGATGTGAGCCTTACTTCCAATCTTCTGCATGATGGGTTTCAAGAGTGGAAAGTAGGAAATTCAGCACTCTTAACAAGCACTGCAAAAACTGAGACTAATTTTTCCAAATGTTAATTCCACGCTCCCTCTGTAAAGCCTCCCTCTGATTTGCCCAGGGAGTGAGCTGACTCTCCTCACCCTGGACTTTACCCCAAGGGGCTGGCAGAGCTAGGAGGCCTCCTGAGAATGATCCTCAGGTCTCCTCCCTGGGGACAGCACAGGAGCTGAGCCCAGCTGGGATGCTCAGGTGTCCATGTGGGCAGCAGAAGCCTGAGAAGATGTGGGTCCATGTAGAGGCAGCCTGCCTCTTCTTCCCATGCCCCAGTCTTGCTCTGGGCAGAGACACTGCCCCCACTTCCTTAGCCATGAATCAATCCTCCAGTGTTTCCCCACGCAACAGTGTGAGGCCCTTTTGCATCTTAGTACTCGTACAGACATGAGGAGAGGGACTCAAGTACAGGAGGAGAAAAGGAAACCAGGAGATTAGAAAGTAACTACCCATGCCAGATGCCTGATCACTGCTTTGCGCTCCACTCACTTCTGCATGTCCAGGTGTGGTGTCCCTTACCGCTCAGATGGAGGGCACCCCAGTACGGCAGGTCCCGAGCCAGCACCTGCAGGTTCAGGTCTTGGTGCTCTCACGGCTACCCTGTGACTTGCAGGTCTTCCCTTCCCTCTGAGCCTTGTTTTCCAACAAACCAAGGACCTATTTCTTTGAAAGTTATGAGGATTAAACTTACAGCAATAGTACTGCCATGTCTGGCACAAGTTGAGGTCCAAAAGTGAGAGCTACTGATAGATACTCTGAGGAAGGAGACAGTCTGCACAGAACACCATGACGCATCCCTGAGGCGGACTCCAACACAGCCTCTCCCTCCACTACTGCTCCAGTTGCTGCACTGGTCACAGGCCACCGCAGAATGGGGGGGGGGGGCGGTGCAGCAAGAGAAGAAATGGGAAAGGCAAAAGAAAAGGAAAGGGAAGAGCAGGAAGGAGGAGCAGAATAGTGTCAATAGAGATTTCCTCAGAGACTATGGTACCTGCCCTTACCGACCTCCCCTCACTTTGATAGATCTGCATTGACAGAGTACCACAAATTAGGTGGCTTAAAATAACAGAAGTTGATTATCTCATGATTCTAGAGAAGTCCCAAATCAAGGCATTGGCAGGGTTTTTCTCCCTTGGAAGCCTGCTGGGACATCCTTTATTGTCTCTTTCCAGCTTCTGGCGTTGGCCAAAGATCTGTGATGCTCCTTGGCTTGCCAGGGATCACTCCAATCCTCTGGCTTCACATGGCATTCTCCCTGTGTCTCTCTACCGGGCTGCCTCTCTGCATTGCCATGTCTGTGTCTGAATTTTCTACCTTTTTAAAGCACAACATTCATACTGCAATGAGAGCTACCCAGTGACTTCGTTTTATCTTGACTATATATGCAAGGACCCTGCTTCCAAATAATAAGATATTCTGAGACCCAAGGAGTTAGGACCTTAATACATTTTGGAGGTGGGGGGAAAGGGAGCCTCCAATCCCCTATAATAGTAACTGTTCACAAGCTGCAAATAAAATATTACACATAGCTGAAGAAACTCATGAAAAAGATAGAAATGAACTTAGAGGGATACTCAGAATTCAGTAAAGGTTTGTCTTAGCCTTACTTTTGGATTGTTCTGTGCTTTGCATTGGAAACTTAATAATGAAAGGTTCAATCATGCACTGTTGGAATAATTTTAAAATTTAGGTCAGAAAAATAGGATGAGAAATTCAAATTAGGTCATAAAATTATATCAGCAATTTCCCTAAACATTTGGAGATGATTCTTCTTTTAAGCATAACTATCCTGATGTCCACATGGGAAGTAATGAGGTGGCACCCAACTATCTCTTGACATTAATGCTAAATAAACAAAAAAATTAAAATGCAGTTCTCCCTTGCTAGTTAGCTGTGTTTAAATTTTTCTTGTTAATCTAGGCCAGTGGTGGTGAACCTATGGCACAAGTGTTGCTTTTAAGACAAAAAATACTAATGTATGAGGTTTTTTTTGGGGGGGGGTCTCAAGTTTAATTGCAGTACTGGCACTTTGCAATAAATAAGTGTGTTTTGGGCTACAGTTTGGGTGCTTGTCTCTATAAACGTTTCACCATCACTGAGGTAGGGAAAGCCCTGAATGAATTTCACTTTCTCACTCTCATACTCTAATTTAAACTTCTTCGGTCACTGAGGACCTTGCTAAATGAAAAACTGAGACATATAAAGAAAAAAATGAAATACAATGCATTCCTTTTGAATTTGAGAAATATGTATGAATTCATGGTTGGAAACATCTAAATATCCCTCTCAAAAAAGTGAGAATGCCATTCTCTCCTTCCTTCTATATCAGGCTGCTCCCAAGTCAACTGAACTACATCAAAGAAGCTCCTGATGTTGAGGCCTTCTCTAAACGAGTTTTATCTCCTTTAAATTAAAAAATGCACAGTGTATCTCAAAACAAATTTTTGGTTTTAATCTCAAAATAAGTTCAACTTAAGAACTTAAAAGGAGTTCTGGGGATTCTCATGGAAAAGCATGCCTGGCACTCCCAATGCATGGAGGGGAGTGACCTTTCATTTCTGGGAGTTTGTAATAAAAGCAGGAAGGAGCTTTCTGAAGGTCTCTAAAGGCAGAATATTGCTCAATGATTAAAGATATTGGAGGAGGCATCCAAATTTAAATCTGGGCTCTGTAATCTCAGATAGGTCAAATAACTTTCTGAAGAACAATTTCTCAGTCAATAAAATGGGAATATTAATACCTATTATTCATTATGCTGATGACTGAGGATGCTATGACTTAGGATATGAGAGCCCGGCATATGGCAAGGCTATTAATTCACCGTGCAGCAACTCTTGGACTCATTTTCTTCTGGCTTTAGGTCTCTCTATAAGAAAACTCTTGCAATTACCCTCTGTGTACCTGACACACAGATACTAAGCTTAGAGTGTGTGACTCCAGTGTGGCTGTCACACTAACAGCAAAATAAGGCCACACATGCGCTTTGGTTCAAGGGCATGGACATTTCTGGGACTCAAAATCTAGAGAGAGTTGCTGGAAGGTGGACCTTGGTTACACGTGAGACAGACCACCTCTCTGGGTCTCTCACTGCCATGTGGACTCTGGGTCTAGATATTCCTGATGGCAGTGATGAGGCAGCAGGAGAAAGGGGGGTGGCCAGAAATGAGCAGGAGGGAGTTCTGGCAACATCACACCGGGCTTTAAAATCGTGACTATTTAATGTGACTCTCTGCTTCCTTTTGTCATTCCCCACTCTCAAGAAAGTCTCCAAGTTTCGGTCTCCCAATCACAGGATAGGAAGGAAAGAAGGCACGCATAATGCTGCTTAGGGAAGAGGGCTGAGGGGATTCTGACTAGAGGGAGTCCTCAGGAGGACTCAAGGCCAAGCTGGCCATGCTTGGGCACCACTTTCCACTTGGGGGGCTCCCACAAAGGCGGGCCTGTAGCACACTGGCTCACTGTGGGAGATGCCGGCTCCTTCGCAGCAGTCCTTCCATTAGGAAAGAAGTGAGCCTCAGCCTGGTCTCTTAACAATGGAGTCACCCTGAAAAACATCAGACCAGCTACCTACAAAACCGAAGTCTCTTCTGACCATCTGCCCTCCTCCCCAGTCCTG
>RJWT010015053.1:0-20679 GCA_004365215.1 Cuniculus paca
GTCATCAGGAGCACAGTACTGGTCTATTCATTCTCCTCCTACCACATCCATCTCACAGATGGATAGATCGAGGCTCTCGTAGGCAAGGTCCTCACAATGGTACAGGGTTTGTTTGTATGGCAGAAGCAGAATTTGAATCCGACATCAAGGAAGAGCTCCTGCCTTGTCAACTCTTGTCAGTCACTCTACTTCTCCTCCCCCTCTGCCTGGCCTGGCTCCTCAATGAGGCCTTTGTCCTTTGAGGGGCTCAAAACTCCTAAGTAGGGCAGTGAGGGAGGCCTGGGGTGCCTGGCAGGGGCTCCAGAGGCTCTGCTGAAAAGAATGTGCTCCTGGGGTTGGAATTTCCCTGGGGTCAGAGACTCCATCAACCTCTCAGGAAGGGTTATGATTGTGGGGGCAAAGGCTGCTGCCCTAGCACACACTGGCATGGCCGGCCAGACCTGGAGGGTTCTGCCCCAGGAAAAAGACCAGGCAGCTGGAGGACCATCTCCCTGCAGGCACAGCAGAGGCCTCCAGGTGTCCCCTCTGGTCTGGCCCCTCAGCCTGCACACTATCCAGAGCAGGAGAATAGGGTACAAAAATCTCATGCCTTTCCCATCCCAACTCTTCCTCCTGCCTCCCAAGCAAACAGCAGTCAGGGACAGAAAAATCGAGCCAATTTAGCCTGCACTGGAACAGAGCATTTATCCAACACTACTGCATGCAGTTCATGGAGTGGGACAGGGACAGCAATGAGACCCAGCACCTCAAGCCCAGAATGACCACATCTGGGCTGTGCTCAGCCCCTGACAGGGGACATGGCCTCGTGCAGAGAAAAGTCTCAGTCAGGGGCCTTCCATAGGCAATGATGACATTGCTATGCTTTCCAGGGATTTGGTTTAGGACGATGGAGGACAGTGGTATCTTTCTTCTGCATTCCATCCATTTTTCGTCTGGTTTCCAGAGGGAGCACATAAAATTCCAATGTGACCTTAGTATAAGTCTGTCCAAGTGGCAGAAAGATGGACAAATAATAACCACGTGTCACTTAACAACAAGGCAACCAAAGCAATCCAAGGGAGGTGGAAGATTTCCTTCAACAAATGGTGCTGGGACAAGGGGCAATGACAGAAATAGAGAACTCTTAGCTCTGCCTCATGCCATACACAAACCCAGATCAAAATGTTTCACTGAGCAAAACCAAAGGGCTAACCTCAAAACCATAAAGCTTCTAGAAGAACCCTGGAGAATACACATACAAACAACATTCGTCACAAAGAAATTAGAGAACCGAGATGCAGCTCAGTGACAGAGCACTTGCCTAGCATGCATGAGGCCCTGGGCTCTGTCCCTGGTGCCCTAAAAAGAAAACAAACTTGGTTAAATGGACATCTTGATTTTGAATGTATTTGCTCTTCAGGAGTCACCACAAAGAAAAGCCACAGCTGGAGAGAAAATATTTGCAACCAGGAGAAATCATTCGCACACAGCACAGGTAACACTACTCAATGAGAAAAAGACAATCTAACAAAAAATTAGGCAAACGACTAACAATTTTATCAAAGAAAATACGCAGACAGCAAATAAGCATATGAAGCGATACTTGATAGTGGGTCAGTGTGGGCACCTGAACTGTGTAACCTGGCACCAAGCCCCTCCGCCACTCAGCGCCTGCTCCACCTCTTTCTCACAGCTCAGAGAAAGCAGGAGCCCTAGACTAGCTCCAGCTGGCTTGGAGCTGTTGTCACCACAAGTAATTTCTTAAGAAATCTCTGGTACTGAGATGGTCCAAAGCTGGGGGTGCGGGTGGTGGCAAGACTTGCTGGGGAGCCATCCCTCCAGATAGAGCATGATCAGATACATCCGCCCAGTTCCCGGCACCCATTTCCATCAGGAAAGGTTGTTACTGGGAGAGCTCTGGCAGAAGATCCGGCCTACTCCACTTTGTAACTGGAAAGGCTAAGCTCAAAGCCAACTTGTCTACCTTGGTTGCCACACTGGGGGACCAGTGGATGGTTAATCCGATTCTGCCCCGTACATGGAAACCCAGAGGGAGAGCCCCACCTGGAGGAACCTGGACCTTTGCTAGAGATAGATCCAGTTGTCATCAGTACCCAGGAAGCCCTGCTCTTCCTCCTGCTACTGCTCTATCGCCACAGGTGTCGGTTGTTGGTAAACTTGACTCCATGATAACACCCTCATCTGGGCAAGTCAGCCTAAGCTAGAAACCTACCTAGCCTGGACAACCGCTACCATCACCACCCCAGGACACCAATCATTGTAACACAAAGTCTGTCTTCCACTCAGTTCCGTCTGTCTTCTTCCTCCTCTTACCACCAGGCTTCACACAGAAGAAAAGAAATAGGCTAGGGCTGCTATTCCAAAGCTTATTGCACAAGATATAGTCAATCTACTTCCTAACTGGGTCTCCAGAAAATAAAGAATCAGGAAAAATCAGGATTAAGAAGGCAAGAGATACTGACCATTTGAGGGGAAATTCTACGTTTTCTCTGGTTGAGGGACTGGTGACTGAGGGCAAAATGGCTAACCCACCAAGATATGCCTTGTGGGCCAATTCAACAGCAGAAAGGCATGAAGGGGACTTTGGCTGCACATTAAGGACCCCAGAAGCTTGTGGAATTGCATTCTACTGACGAAACGATCCAGACCAACATCCACAATGGAATGATACAGAATCTTTACAGTAGACTGAATATCTCCCTTATAGAAGGTCTTTCTGGGAACCCTGCTGATATGAACAGTTGTAGTCTTGTGTTTGGACATAAATTGATCCCCTCCTCAAAACCTTCTTAGAATTACTGTGAGAAAACCTTCAAAACATCACACTCCTCATCCTGGAGATGGAAGCCATCATCTTCCTCATCCTGTCCTTCCGTTGCTGCCCTACTGACAATAACAAACACTGTGGTCCAGTCATGAGTATCCCAGAAGCCAAAGCCAAAGCAGAAGCTGGCTGGATTAAGGGGCCGCCATCTTGTTCTCAGTGATCATCACGGTGTTGGTGACTGCCTTCAACGATTGGAGCAAACAAAGAGAAGTGATTCCAGGGGCTGCAGGGCCACTGAACCAGAGCAAAAATTCTCCTTTATCCACCGCAGTCATCACATACAGCTTCCTGTGGCTGAGATCATGGTGGGGAACATCACCCAAATCAAATATGGTACCCTGATGCCTGCAAATGGGATTCTAATCCAGGGGAATGAGCTGAAGGCTAATGAGAGCTCTGACAGGGAAGTCAAAGCTTGTTGAGAAGTCTCTGAACCAAGACCCATTTTGTACTCACAAACCCACTTGATGGGAGGGTGACTGCTGTGGGAGTTGATTCCCAGATGGAAGTCATCTTTACCCTCTTAGGGTCCAGTGAGGGTGAGGAGGAGAAGAAGAAAGGTAGAAAACAAAGAGTACCTGAAAAGCAAAGCAAAGCAAAGACCCAAGACAGAGTGGCCTTGGAAATCCAGTGACTCAACAGCTGGCAGGAGATCAACAATAAGAAAAAAGGGAAAGCAAAAACCAAGGTGCCCAAAAAGGAGCAGGGACCAACTGTGTCTGCTACCATAGTTGTCATCCTGATTCTGTCCTTTGTAATTGACCATTTCATGATACAACACTGCCCATGGCGACTTGAGTGTATCCCCATCCATATTCAGTAGTTTGTCAAGTTCCCCTCAACAGGGTCACTCTACTGGTGGTAGAGGGGCTGCCACTGGCAGTCACCATCTCACTGGCCTACTCTGTGAAGAAGATGATGAAAGACGATAACCTTGTGCAGCACTTGGATGCTTGTGAGACAGCAGCACTCATGCCACCATCTGCTCTGACAAACAGGCACATTGACCAGGAATTGATGACGGTGATACAAGCTTACATCAGAGCCCCTGCTACCATCAGATCCCAAGCTCTGCTGTCTTCCTTCCCAGGGTCCTGGACCTTACTGTCGATGTTTCTATCAATGGCGCTTACACCTCCAAGATTCTGACCCTAGAGAAGGAGATGGCTGCACTGCAGTTGAGCAACAAGACAGAGTGTATTCTGCTGGGTTTTGTCATCAATCTGACGCACAATTACCAGGCCATGCACAATGAGGCAGTAGAAGAAAAGCTCCACCAAGTGTACTTTTTCAGCTCTTCATGATCCGTGAGCACAGTCACCAGTAAGCTCAACAGGGACTTCTGCATGTTCAGCAAAGGCATCTGCCACGTCATCACACAAGTGTAATAGAATACTGGACAAGAAAGTGGAGGCAGTGCCATTTCAGAACAAGAACAGAGATGACATGGTATGCATTGTCATGGAGCCCATGTCCTGTGAAGGACTTCAAACCCTCTGCATAATTTACTGAGATTTTTGATGACTCAGACCCCTCATGGAACAATGAGAATGAGATCCTCACCAAGCTGACCTGTATCACAGTGATGGCACCGAAGAGTGTGTGCTCCCCACACATGAAAAGCTGCCAAATGCAAACGAGCTGACGCTACTATCTAAGAGGTAACAAGTAACCGTGTCAACACGGGCTGGGCCATCACCACCAGAGGTGGCATTCTGACACCTGGAGATGACTTCTTGTGCTGAGAAGACAAAGAATTCAACATACTCACCCACAGTGAGAAGGGCAGTGCAGAGCAAGACAAGTTGGGCGAGATGTGGCCTAAGCTTCAGGTGCTAGTGCCATCTTCCCCACCGACCAGCACACGCTGGTGAAAGACACCGGCGTCACTGCTGGAGAACAGTGGCAGGTGGTAGCTGTCACTGTTGATGCCACAAAAGATGGCCCTGCTCTGAAGAGATCAGGCAATGGTTTTGCCATGGGCACTGTAGGCACAGATATAGCAAGGAGGTACCAGACATCATCCAAGCAGATGACAACTTCACCAGCGTCATGAAGGTAGTGACATGGCAATGAAACATGGGTGACGTCTATGACAGCATCTCCAAGGTCCTGCAGTTCCAGCTCACTATTGGTGAGGTAACCGTAATCATGGCCTTCACTGCACCCCTATCACTCATGGCTCCCCACCGCATGCCGTGCAGACGTTGTGAGTCAATCTAATCGTGAATACTTTGTTTTGCTGGCTCTGGCCACAGAGCCTCCTATGGACTTGTGTTAAAGTATTGTGAGAATAATTTGCTGTTGATGGTGAGAAGAAGGCACCTCTGCCTCCAACACCACTCAGCCAACATGATACCGTTATTTTCAACACCTTCCTGCTGAGGCAGTTCTTCAATGAAATCAACTCCCAAAATATCCTGGAGAGAGAAACATCTTCACAGGCATTGATCACAATCTCATCTTCTGCTCTGTAGTTGTAGGCACATTCATCAGCCAGGTTCTCACTGCAGAATTTGGGGGTGACCCCCTTAGCCTCACCAGGATCGGCCTGTCCCAGGGATGGTGGTGTCTCTTCAATGGGTCTGGAGAACTTCTGTGGGGTCAGCTCATCTCTGAGGTGATCTGAACCCAGTCTCGGACTCACTCTCTGGAGCACCTAGAGAAGGCTAAGCATGGCATTACTGAAGAGGAAATCGCCAAGGGTGCCTAGGAGCTGGATGAGATTGACCATGCTGAGATGGAGCTGTGCCACGGCCAGATCCTCTGGTTCTGGGGCCTGAACCACATCCAGACTCAGATCAAATTGGCCCAAGTATTCCATAGTCCTCTTATGAAAACATTCAAAAACCCCAGAACCTAAACTCCATACACAACTTCATGGCGCACCCTGAATTCACTATAGATGAGAAATTTCTGGGAACACCATTTTGCATGAGCAAGAGGAAGATCTTGAAAAAGTTCCTACAACTAGGACTAGAGTACTCCTGTTGGATGATGCAGTCATCCACACGCTAACAAAAAAACTCCATGGATTGCAACCAAGTGGACATCATCGCCATTTGAACAGACCTCTACAAAACCTAGAGTCATCAGTTTGAACTTTCATCCTCTGACTCCCAGCTCTGCTTTCCCTACTTCCTTTCTCATCTACCCCATCTACGAGGTGATGATGGGACTTTTTGCTGCCATGGCAATAATTCCCAAGTGTGCGAGACATCCCTATCTGACCATGAAGAAGCAAGAGTACAGACCTACAAGGATGTTGACTTAAACTTGTTTAGGATTTGTGGCAGTTTAGATTCTGGGGCTTCTGAATACTTCCATGCAGGGAACAAATGGAATGCTTTGGCCACTTTGATCTTAGACTGGATATGATTCCAGTCCCATACAAACACTAGGCTCCTTGGGGATATTGGTTGTCATCTTTAAAGAAACTGCCACAATTACATTGGAGAGAAGAAGGTCACCTGAACCTGACCACTCCAGCCTTTTCTTCTGGGTCCCCCCTCCTTCACCCTTTGCGCCTGAGCTACCCTAGGTAGGAAGAGTGTAGACATGACACTCCCTATGCATCCCCATTATCACATAATCTGTCATTGTAGAAAACAGAAAACTGTTTGATTTTGGTTTTTCAAAGTTTACATGCTTCAGATCTTTGCTCCGTCTTACATGCTCACAAGGGGAAAAAAACCAGTTCACCCAAGGTGGTAAGTGTTCATATATATATTTATTAACTACACTGGAAGATTTAATTCCGTCAAGTCTTAGATCAGTTAAAGAAGCCAGTACCAAGCCTTGGAGGTCTTCTTACCATCCCTGCTCCCAAAAGAGGCTCATAGCTCCTGACATGTTACTCCTGAGGTCTGTGTCTACTTTTTAAGTCAAGTGTGTGTGTGTGTGTGTGTGTGTGTGTGTGTGTGTGTTCTAGTTTCCATAGTAAGAGAGAAAATATAGAAATATTATGCAAAAGTATAGTTTTCTTTAGATCAGAAACTCGTATTTTTTGAGCTGGCCATATGTATTTCGTTTAAAGGATTTAAAATAAAGTGCTGTCACATAGCCTGTGGAAGGGAGCACAGAACCAGCTGTTTGACGTGACAGGTGACTTAGTATATTTATACTTAGTTTAAAAACCAATATACCATATTTCCTTTCTTTAAACAGCCATCTTTACACTTAGGGGAAATTTTTGTCGGGTTGTAGACATTTTTAACCTAAACTTTGTTGGTATGGAATTGGGTGAGTTTAAGTGTTTATGTATATGTGTTTTATAAATGTTTTTTCTATTCAGTTTCAGTGATCCAACAGGGGGTCGGTAAATATGGCATAAGTTATTAATGATTTTCCCCAAAATGTGCTTTGGATTTGAAAAGGGTCAGATGGGGAGAAGGAGAAAATACCATCCTAAATTCCTCTCTTGTTAAACCTAACAAAACAGGCGGTAAACTGTGAGGGTGAGGAAAAATCCAGCAAGAAAGGACACAGCTGTCAAGGAAATGCATGCATGGTCCCCATCCCCACCTCTGCCCATGGAGAGGGACTGCCAGGCTTTTCTGTAGCTGGTGGGTAAGATCAAGGCCTTCTGTTGCATTTGTGCTTCTTGAAGAATTAGCTGGCAGAGTGATACCAGGGCTTCAAGGATGCTCTGATTGCTTGGTTGCATTTTTTTATGGTTCTTTCACTCTCTGTTCCCCCTGGAGTTTTCCATTAGTGAGTTTTTGTGCAAGGATCTGATTTGTGACTACTTCCCTCCCCTAAGAAGATTTTGTGCAGTACATTAGATGTGAGTCAGAACACCAAGTGAAAAAATATGCAGGTCCTTCCCCTGGTAATGGGGCTAGGGTCTTCCCATAAGTATCCTCAGCCCTTTTAAATGACTCTCCCACCCCTGCAGGTATTCAAAGAGAAACCACCTAGAAATCCCTCTGGGCCCTTGTGGATTTTTTAGGGTTTAGGTTTCTTCTCATCTTTCAGCTTCAGAAAGAAAAGTTTGCACAGATAAATCCAAGTGATGACCTCACTGCCAAAAACCCAAACAATTCCAGCAAACTCAAAGGTACCAGTAAACCTTTTAATGTATCTCTCTCTTTTCTGCCTCCCTTGCCTTACAATTGAAGCCACCCATGGTACCACACCAGTACACCATATGCTCAACCCTTTGCATGCAGGGCCCACCCCACTGCATGAGTGTGAATAGGCACTTATAAATGCCTGCTGTGCTTTTGTTGTTTAGTACATGTTTGCAGTACACAATGATTACATTCACCGTGGGGAGTTGGTACGCCTACACAACATGTTTCAATTCTTTTTACAACCCCTTCCCCACCCCTTCTTTCCATCCCTCTCCCTCTACTTCTTGATCCTCTTCTCATCTGCAAAAGATCTATCTCTTCAGTTCCTATTATCTATCTTCTATTTTTCTCTTTATTTATATTTTGAGCTTCTCATATAGAAGAAATTAGGTGACATTTAAGCTTATGTGTCTGATTTATTTCACTTACCATTATGGCCTCAAGGTGCATCCATTTTCCTACAAATGACTCACATGTATCCTTCTTTATAGCAGAGTAGTATTCTGTTGTATATAAATACCACATTCTCTTTACCCATTCATCTGTTAATGAACATATGGGCCACTTTCAAGATTTAGCTATTAAGAGTTGTGCTGCTATAAATATGGGTATCATTGCAATATGATGGCTTTAACTCTTTTGGGATAATATCAAAAAGAGGAATACCTGGGTGGAATGGAATTTCTATTTTTAGTTTTTTGAGAAATCTCTATACTGATTTCTTCAATGGTTGTACTACTTTGCATTCCCAAACAATGTAGATTTTCTTTTCTCCATAGCCTTGTCAGCATTCATTATGCCATTCCATCTCCTTTTCTCAAAACAGACCAGCCTCCTTTCTTTTTAGCTTGGTGCTAGAACCTTTGCCTTCCCAAGTCTGCAGTTAGACCTATATCCCCTTTTCTCCTGGTTAGCAAAGATGGAGGGAGATATGCTCATGACTGAATCAGTTTTAGTCCTTGTTTTCTCTCCATATGTATGTATGTCACAGGGGAAAAGTCCATACAAACATGCCAACTAATCTATCTACACTGTTCTTTTCTAATCAGCACACACACAGGAATTTTGAGGGTTTTTTAAAAATTAATTAGCACTGGTATTTTGTTCAAAAAGGGAAAAAAATGAGATCGACTACTGAGGTTTGCATGACAAATAGTGACATAAAAGCAATGTGTACCCTCGTGTGTGGCACCATGATTTGCCGTTCAGCTAAACAGTGCACATCTGGAACTGCATTTCGATATTACTAGAGCTGTATGTACAACATGTTGCACTGTGCCCTGGTGAGTGTGTCTATAGCAGAGAAGCAATTCTGGCCTAGCAACCTATGGTCCATCTGTGGACCCTATCAGTGAGTACAAAATTCCCATGCAATTTAGATAGAAGCGATATCATGTCAGTTAGTTGAAGTCATGATGGCAAGGAGAGATGACATTCGACTCCATCAAGATGAAGTTCGGTAATAAGTTGGTAGAATGCTAGATGGACTGGGTTACAGGAACATCCTGAGGGGAATCTTGAGATGTCCGAGTCTGAGGCTCTCTGTCTTCCCAATCCGAGCATGGGGATCAGTGCTCCAGAGGGTTGGTCCACTACCACAGCCAATAACCGCTCTGGCCCCATTGCGTAGGCTCCCCTTTAGCTGCATATTATAGCCAACTTCACTATACAACAAATCTCCTTTTATAAGATTCACTCCCTGCAAGCATCTGGCAATTTACTTTGACCTTCTAGTTTTGAAGGCAAAATCTCATCATACGAAATTCTTTCCTATCCAAAAATATTCTCATTTCGTGTCCATTTTTCTTTTCATCTCACTTCCTTCCCTAAATCTATGCCCTGAAACAATCACCACAAAACCCCAAGTCTAGACAAAATCACTTTCCTCCAACAAAACAAAAATGTTTCATGCTTTTCAATGACTTTCTTACAGCTTCCAATTTCCTTGTATACAGAATTACGCGTTAATGAGAACTTTTAGCCCAGGAAAAAAGTAATCCTGGACTGTTTTTATATGGAAGAATGTATGGCTTGACTCTTCCCTGTTGGGGGAAGCGGCTGGATTTAGAGTGTGGCGTACCCCTAACAGAAGAGCTCGATGTTGCAGCAGTTGATCTCGGGCCCTTTGCCTTTAAGACAGCTTGAATGGGGTGAGGGACCTGTACTTCCAAAGTTGGTTGAAGGATGACTTAGCTTTTCCTACCAAGAAGACAGTTGTAGCTACTGATCCTAGATAATCAGATCATCCCAGTGCCACTGCATTTCATCAGTTGGTGTAAGTCAGGGGACATCTCCTAGTCTTCAGTAAGGACTCTTATTGTTACCCTATATGATTCAAAATGACAAAGACTGATAGTAAGACTTCACCATACCCCACAAACCCAGGCATCCACATGAGGTCAAAATCAACCATCCCCAGAAAGTCCCCAGAATACCTCCATGTACCCCTTCAATTGATGTGCTTGCTAGAACTCAGGTAATTGAGACCTCAAAGTAAGGGCACAGAGATTGCTGATCTGCATGTTTCATAAGCTGAACAAGCAAGACATTCCTGGGCAGAGTTTTTGTAACAAATGGCCTAGAGTCCAAAAGAAAACTGCTATTTTCCTTTATATGCTATGTCAATGCTTACCCCAGGATCCCACAGGGTGACAGTGTCTTTGGATGGTGGCGGAGCCTGGAAGATCCTTGGACTGCCACATTTCAGGTGTAGACTTTTCCTCTCCAGGAAATATGTCCAATCCTGAGCTTAATGCCCAGATAACCCTTCCTAGGTTGATTTCTACCCAAACCTTGCTGAGCAAATTTCTCAGAGTCATAAGAGTTGCTCTGAGGTGGGAGTTGAATTAAATCAACCAAAAGCTGTGTCTTTTCTTCTAACCTCTTATCCTCCTTTGCCTCTTCTGCTAGTCTTGGTTATTACAAACTTTGAAGGCCTTGTCCACCAAGGTTGACTGTGGTTTTGGGGTCCTGCCTCAAACCTTTGTACCTTTATTTCAATATCGAGGGCAGAATAAAAATGCATATCCTTTAGGGCTCTCCCTTCTGCTGACTCTGGCTTGGCATCAGTATACTTCTGGAAGGCCTCCAACAAGTGATTGAAGAATACAGCAGAGTTCTCCTCCCATTCTTGTATTACTTTTTCGACTCTCTCAGAATCAAAAGGCTTACCAGACACCTTCCCATTTCTTCTTAAATGTGAGCTATAAAATTCCCCCTGTCTGGCTATGGACAAGGTTTTCAGGCCCCAGTTACAGTTGGAACAAGGCACTATGTATTTCCCAGGCCTCTGGCCATCATAGTCCTAAGTGCTAGCTGCTACTTCAGCAGCTTTTTAAAGAATAAACTCTTCAGAAGTATAGCCATGGGTTAACCCTGCAATCATGTCCCACTAAGTCAGAATAAAAGTCACACAGATCTTAGTAAATTCATCCCTAATTTTATCAGGATTCTCATAAAAACTACCATACTCTTCTTTACACTGAGCCGTATTTGTCCCTGAGAAAGGAATGTACAGTCTAATAACTCCACCACCCTCACCTGACACTTCCCATATGAGAGCAGATCCCCTCGTGTAAAACAGAGTGCTAGTTTGTTTCCTAACCTGAACTACACGGAAGATGGAACTGGTGGGGTAGATACTGGTGAGGATAGAGGTAAAGAGGTCCCTGTCTTGGATAAAGAAGAAGAGGTGATAATAGGAGAACGGGAGCGATCATCTGGCTCTGAAGACAAGGGTGACAGCCCCACATCAAAAGCGACAGTCTCCATACTGGGCGTGAGGGTGCTGAAATTCACCAGCTTAGTGGGAAGCATGGATCTGTTGGGGTGTTGGTGTCAACGTCTGTGGGCCTACGCAATTTAGAAACTGCAACCGCACAAACCCAGTAAGAGTTCCAAGTCTAAGATCCTGGTATACCTTCAAAACAACCTGGATGCAAGGGGTATCTCTCATTTCCATTTCCTTCCACAGAACAGCTCTAACTGGAGAATGATGTTATGCTTTGGAGACTTAGTGTTTGGCCAGTATTTTTGATCTCCCAATTTATACTGAGACTGAACTATGTTGCAGAAGATTAGTCATTTTTTCCTTAAACTATCCCTCTTAAATCTGTCCCAGCTAGTTAGAGGTATCCTGGTGCAGAGTCCTTTGGAATACTCTCTATGACTCCCAGGTTTGGTAGTACCTCTGTCAGCTACAAGGGATAAGTACCAAAAACCCTGGACTCATTACCTTTGAGCTACTACCTAGGATAAGCGAGCTGCAAATCAAAAATGAAAATCTCATTTATACAACATGCCCTTAATACTCCTAACAAAGATAACAGCATCAGAAAGAACCACAGGGATGATAATAACAATGGACTAGACTATGATAACACAATAAATAAATATTGAGGCTACCAATATTTTTCCAGAAAAATGCACAATCCAAAGACTAACAATCCCAAATAAGCCACACAGGCACAATAGCAATACAGCATGGAGAGTATAAATTAAGCACAAGAAAATCTAAGGAAATTAGATCACCTACCCGCAAAAGAACATTTCCAACAGGAACAAAAACAATGCTTCTATTGAACCAACAAACCAATAAAACCCAGTATCCTGAAGCATGTGCACCACACCAAACCACAGAACCACCATCTTGAGGACTAAACATACACAGCCTCTTTAGCTTGATTAATGCTGGGTGATTGAGCCAGTCCAGTGTGGCCCCAACTTACCCTACTGTGGATATCTACTTGCAGTGGCAAAACACCATTGGTGGTCTCACTCTGTCCTTTCAGCAGATACCTTGACATATACCTATGATGTGTGTCTAGTGTACACTGAAAGCCAGATTATTTTCAAACTGCAGTCAATTTCAGATTAATTCCAACCAAATTTTAATTTCAAGTGCTACAGGGAATTGCCTCACAAGATCAGCAGATCAATTCCCCAGAAAGCAAATTCTGATTAATAGTTTTGAGTGCACAATTATGAAACCGATTAATCCCAATTGGATACCTGGGAGGAGGGCCCCTTTGAAACACCAGGAATCCTTAACCGGGAAACAGAAGAGAAAGATGTCTCACAAGACAAAGGAGTCGGAGACAGGAATAGAGGCCATAGGTCAGAAGACAGACGCAAGAAGGGTGGGAGCATGGCTAACCCAGGAGAGGCCACACAGCAAAAGACAGCCAGGGAAGGGCTTACCAGTCATGGCTAACACTGACCAAAGGTTCAGGCAGCAGTTTGTCGTTCATGAGACAGGTTTTGCAAGCCAAATGCCTCAACCAGTTGTGGGTTCTTTGCTCAATTCAGATAGAAATCAGGAATTGGTAAAGTACAGTTCTGCTAGCAGCTCTGGGCTTTCAGTGTCAATGGCCTGCAGCCCTTAGAGTTACAGCTCTGGGCCCTGATGCTACTGATCAACACCAGTTAACCCTGGATTCCAGTAGTCGACATGGCTGTTTGCAGGTGTTTGCTGCTACCTGGCATCACCAGTCAACTCTGCTGGTGGGTGGTCCCTGCCACTGATTCCCATGGGCTGCCACTGTCCAGGGTTTTTGAGGGATAATAGCACTTTTTTTTAAAGTGACCACTCTGTCCATACTACTCCAGAGTAACTTTATAGGACCTTCAGAGCCCACATTATCCAAGAAATAAATCAAGCAGTTTCATAGGATCACCAGAGAAAGGCTTTAATTTGATGGATACTGTACTACAGCACAGAAAAGTCAGCATACCAGAAAGATGTCTTCTAAATCAACACCCCACGCACAAAGGGAATGTTTCTTGTATTACAGCTATAAGCCTGTTTTTAGCCCAAATTCTAACCTGCTGGTTGGTCCAAATTTGAGCCTACAATTAGTGTAAATTTGAGCCTGTTGATTGGTCCAAATTTGCCTAAACTCAAGCCTTTTTATCTGCCTATTGATTGCTCCAACTTCGATTCTATTGTCTAATTCAAATTCAAGCCTGTCACGATCAGAGAAGACATCTCCCAGAGAGGGTGCAAGATGTCCAGTATAGTCACAAATTTCATGGCACCAGCTGTCCCATTTCTACCCAAAATGACAAGAATCAAACTGGGGAATCTTCAGTAGGGTTATCTGTATTAATCACAACTACTGGGGTTTGAGTATGTTGGGGATGTTAATAATGAGCCTGGATCCTTCCCTGGTACTTATCACATTAGGGGTGATTCTCACCCCTCTGCCCCTGAGCTTCTTAAAAAAGATGGGAACAGTGGTGGGAGCAGGGGAGGAGACCAAGGCCGACACTGAACTGCACTTCCATCAGAGCAGCCTGGAGATCAATCATGAAGTTTCCTTAGGGGAAGCAAGGGGACACTGCGGGAAGCTGTCCCAGCCCCTCCTCAGGGGATGTGAGGGAGTGAAGGGAAATGAAGCAGCGACATGACATCTGTCAGGCACACTCCACTTACTTATCACAGAAAAAGGGGGGAGTCACACACTTCTTTCGTCTCAACAGAAGCATCCATAACAACTGAACAGTAAAACCACCCAAGTGGTGAATCAATGAATGAATGAATGAGTTAAAAAATGCGGTTCACCTCTACGGTGGGATAGCAACCTATTCCACTGCAAAGGGAATAGCCATGAAAAGGGAGGGGCCCTGATACGCATTGCGGTGTGGGTGAACCTCAAAAACCCTATGCCAGCTAAAAGAAGCCAGGTGTGGAAGGTCACGTATCAGGTGATTCTATGTCTGTAATGTGTCCAAAATAGAGAAACCAGAAAATAGATTGGCAGTTGCCTACGACTGAGAGGAGGGAGGAGAATGAGGAGTGACTGCTCATGAATACAAGGTTTCTTTTTGAGTCATGAGAATGTTCTGGAATTGGATGGTAACGATGGTTGCACAGCACTGTGAATATACTAAAAATTACTGACATTTAAAACCATTAAATAGTGGATTGTATGTCACAGTGATATACATTCTGTCTCAATAAAAAATATTCTTCCAAGAGTTCTGGGGTGCCTCGTCAGGCTGTTTTAAGTGCACCCTATTACACTGTGTGACTATTTAGGGATTTGCCCTTAATCCCCAAAGTTGCATGTTGCTGGTGTTGGAGGTGCAGGCTTTGGGAGAAGACAAAGGTTAGATGAGTCACGAGGGTGTGGCCCGGCAATGGCTTTATGAGAACAGGAGGAGGCCTGCGCTGGTGTGCTGGCTCTGTCTCAACGTGGAGGTGCTTGGCCATGTTCTGACACAGCAAGGAGGCCTCACCAGATGTGACCCTTCGATCTTGGATGCCTCAGCTTCAGAGGAATAAAAAAGAAGTTCCTTTTCTTCACAGATATCCCAGACTGTAACATTCGATTATAGCACAGAAAATGGCCTAAGATGTGTTACAACTACACAATGTGGCCCTGATCCCACTCACTGCCAGGTCAGATCAGCCCAGTGTGAGGGCCGGGGCTGGGCACCTCCCTCTCCTCGGTGTTCTCGATGACTTGATGGTGGTGCCCACGGTGGAACCCTCCATGCTGAGCCACAGGAAGTCCTACTCTTCCTGCATCTCTCTAAAGCCCGGGTCATCTAACCCCTCTGCCCTCCGCTCCCATGGGACACTGGGTGCACTGGGGCCACCGCCTGCTCAGGTGACCTCCTTTGCATTTCCCATCCCCATGGTTGTTCATGGTCTGTGGCCATGGCCCTGCTGGGCTCCTCACTCCTTTCCCTCTTCCAAACACAGTGGAGCTGATGGCAGTGATTTATGGAGACCACAGACTCCAGATTCTTTCTTTCATCGATAAAGAAAACACAGCCCTAAGATGTTTAGTCCCTGTGGCCCCATAGCTACAAGCAGCAGAGCCAAGTTGCAGGTCAACCAACTTGCCTGCCCTCCCCAGGTTGAAACAACAGGGTGTGACACTCCTAAGATTTACTATTTGTTGAGCACCTACTGAGTGCTAGGCTCTAGGTTGAGAAACACTTTACAGTCATAACATCTTTGGTTCTTTCAAGTTATGAGTGCCACCTGCAGCTTAAAGCTAAGGGAACTGCATTCAGAAAGGTTTAGTGATTTTCCTGAGGCTGCCCAGCTGTCACCAGAAGCCCTCTCTCTTACCTACTCAGTTCTTCCTTCTCACTTAAGGCAGAGTAAATGTTCACACGCATTCCCTAGCCTCTGGACTGGAACCATCCCGTAGAATTAGGCTATGTATGACATGGATTCAAAAGTCTGAGTAGTCACATGTGTGGGTAAGCACACTCTGGGTGACCTGGTGACCCACATCCTAGTACCATCCCCTCCCAAATACCTGGGAAGGGACTGTGACATTCCTCTAACCCCAAGACTGTGGCAAAGATGACGGGATTCATCCTTGGATTATGTTATGTACTTCAAGGCTTTGTCTTAGTAGACAAGAGTGCAAGGTCCCTACTCACCTAGGACAGTGAATGCTGAGCTGTGATCTGCCTGGGGACGCCCATCAGGGACCATTAGGGACTTCTGGGAGATGAGCACAACCCCAACATTGCCAGCAAGAAACGGGGACCCTCAATTGCAGAAGCCCAGAGAAGCAAATTCTGCAATAACCTTGCTGGGCTGGAAGCAGATTATCCCCCAGTCACAGCCTCCCAGCACCTGGGTCACAGCCCATGCCCCAAGCGGAGAACCCTGTTACGGCGGTCTGGACCCCTGAGCCACAGACAGGTGTGGTTCCAAGCTGCTGTGCCTGTGGCGATGTGTCTTGCCCGCTGTGGTTTGCAGGGAGTTTGTCCCCACCAAAGCTCGTGCTGAAGCTTAATGCTCCTTGTGACCATCTCAAGCAGTGGGGCCAGACGGGACAGCTAGCGTCGCAAGGGAGCCAGCCTTGCAGATGGAGTGAGGTCTTTTTCAAGTGACTGGATTAGTGCTCTTGAGACTGAATTCCATTTCTGTGACTGGATTAGTTACCACGAGAGCAGGTGGTCATCGAGCGAGTTTGGCTTCCTCAGATCTTTCTCTTGCTTCCTCTACCACCCTGTGATCCACCTTATAGAGAGTCCCACTGACTGCCACCCTCTGTGTTGTGACAGCCACGAAGCCCTCACCAAAGGCTAACCAAGTGGGGCCTTCTCATCTTACTTTTGGCCTCCAAAACTGTGAGCTCAATAAACCTCTCTACTTTATTATGCAACCAGCCTCAGGTATTTTGTTATAGCAACAGACAATGACCTGAGACAGCAGCAATAGAAAACTGCAGTACATTTTAATTAAGAAAAGTATCTCTATTTGCATATTACAAGGATATCCACATATCATTTCAACGTATGAACTATATATAAAATTTTAATGAATGCAACGTTTCTATACTCTTTTTTTCCATATTAGGTCTTCAAAAGCTGGTGTGCGTTTTAAACTTACCAAACATTCTGATCCGGACCAGTCACATCTCAAACACTCATAGCCTACATGTGGCTGGTGGAGACCCTCTTAGCCAGCATGGGGGAGACATTTAGTGGCTCCTTCTGTACATCTGCATCATCACCCCCGTGTCCTCTGAGCCTAGCACTAGCCTAGTGTGATTCCTGACGTTACATACAAGAGCAGTTACCAAGCACTCCCTGCTCACTACTGTGACCTTCCTCGCATATGCAGGTGAGGAATCTGAGGTACAAAGGATGGGGGTGCTGGGCCCAATGCTGGGCTATGAACCCCCACCTGTCTATGCAGAAGCCTGGATGGTATCCTAGCTGGAGCACCAAGTCCCAGAATCCCCTATGCAGCCAGGAGACCCTCCCCTAGAGTGACTGTAAGGACCCCTAAGAGACTTCCATGAAACAAAGTGACATCCTGACTCCTCCACTCCTTTGTCCTCCTTCCCCTCCTAAAGGCCAACCTGCCTTCCCCCAGGGCCTCGTCTGCTTCAAGTCCCAGGACTGCACTTGGGTGACAGAAGGTGGCTACTGAGAACCTGCACTCCAAGAGTATACAGGTGCAGACATTCACAACCAAAAGGACCATGGGCCACCACATCTTCATCACCTCAGAAATCATTGTGTTGCCATCCCATTTTACAGAAAGAAAAACTGGGGCCCAAAGTAGCAACTTTCCAAAATATAGTTGACATCACCCACCATAGCCATTCCCAAATCCTCTGTAGAACATGGCCCCTTGTGGGGCTGCAGAGATGGCGCTCACCTGCCATCCACCCTCCACGTACTACTGAGGCACCTCCCTTCCTCAATGTCCTGCAGCTCCAATGCTTTGCCACCAAGCTAGGTCCGAAGCCCAGCTCCCACTGGGACCTGGGCCAGGGTCCCCAGAAGCCATGGCTCTGTCCCTCACCCCCCAGGACCATCAACACTGGTGAACAGAAGGGACCACCATTGTGGGGTGTGACAGGGACACGTGGAGATGGTGCCTCTCTGTCCACATGGAGGGAGGTCCAGCCTGCGAGGTGCCTCAGCCAGCTCCTGGACTTCTGTTCTTGCTGGGCCACCATGCACCCCTGGCAGCAGCTCCATGTCATGTGTCCCTCTACCTGTCCCCAGTGATGGGACGGTCTGGTCCTTTTGGTTCTTAGTCCCTTTGGGAATTCATTTGCTCACCCATTCATTCCTCTCACACCAACACGAAGTCTCTCTAATGCCCACACCCAGTACCAACACCCTCCCACCTTTCCGCCCTCCCTTTGCTCACTTTGTTCGGGAGTCCTTAAAAGAAATTTTAAGCTTCTCCAAATTAAGGTGAACATAGAGGGTTTATCCTCAAAACCTTATATTCTGATGAGTATGCTATTATCTATGCCAAGAAAACTTTAAAAATTGAAAGAAAGAAATCACCTAACTTTCTGAAAAAATGAGCATCAATTTATATGCTGGTATGAATAGAATAAACTCTTATTCGTCCATCAAAATCCTACGCAGACATGACCTGCTGGAAAAAGCCTTCCCTAAGCCTCTCCCAGAAGTGACATTCACCCTTTGTTGTACTGTGGATTATTGACAATATGCCTCTGACATTTAACTGTCAATTTATTTATCTCTCTTCTCCAAGTCCCTGTTCTAGACTGTGAATTATTTTTTTAAGTTCATGTAACCAATTAGTTTTCTTCATGTAGTCAAGGCAAACAAGATGTCAGATGATAACCAGAAGCCACGCACGGTTTTCTGAGAACTGGATACACTAAATCCTGTAAGGGCAGCTCCAAGTCCCTGCAGGCAGATGTGCCCAGGAAGGCAAACCTGAATCAGAAGGTTGCTTGGCGGACACACGTCAGGTTGGGAGTTTGATGATTCATATGTTAAATGACGCATCTCCCTTCAGGAGCGGCCCTCTCACCAATGGGAACAACCATGCTACATAGCACAGTCTTACCAGAGGTCAATGTCACTGTAAGCCACTGCATCTCTAGATGTGGAATGGCTTTAGCGTGAGGGTCCGAAAAACTCCTACTTGTCCTTCAAAACTCCAAGTCCAAACAAAGGCTCCAAATTCACCTCTGCTTCACAGCGTGTTGTTCCCACAGCAGCTTAGGGTCCTCTTTTTCTGTGACTCTTCTTCAGAGCCACTGAATCTGCCTATGCCTGTGACTGTTAATTTGAACTAACACACCATGATTTTGCTCCTTGATTGGGATTACTCTCGGGCCCAGGTGACCTGCAGTGTCAGTCACAAGCAGACCCGAGGCCGCATCCTAAGCTCACACGTGTGGGCCCCACAGCTCCCCGAGGCTGTTCTCATCTGACGAATGGGGCCATTCTGCCCCCCATGGGCTGCCAGGGGGACAAGGTGAGGTCTTCGTGATGAAGAGCCCAGGAGGCTGTCGCAGCTGCCAGCAGTGTTATTGCCTGGCCTCTCAGGTGGGGCTCGAAGCAGGAGTGAGTACACCTGTTTGTTGAGTTGAGTAAGAGTCGTGTTCCCTGCTGCTGTGTGTCCACGGTCACTGTTGGGGAGAGGGACCAAATCTCAGAGCTGTCCCAGGGAGGCATCTCTCCCACGCTCCCTGCCGTAACTGGCACTGAACTCAGAGGTGCCCAGGGCACCTTTGTGGGGTGGTCGCACTGGTGCCCACTCCTCTACCAGGAAACCGAGGCTGTTTCCTTGAGGTCACCGCCTGCCACCAAGGCAGAGCCACTCCAGCCATCTCACCACTCGGGTCGCGAGTCCACTGTGAGAGTGACTGTGGGAGTGATTTTCCCATGTGCCTCCTCTCTCCTAAGATGCGGAACTGCTGGGTTCCCCAGCTCTGTGCCAGTCCGGGGGCTTCTGTGCACGAGCCGTGCTGGGGGGGTGCTTGTGGGTGGGGTCACCACAGAGCCACATGTGGAAGTCTGTAAGCTGTTTGCCTCCATGATGCACGGCTACACTTCAGTTCTCTCTGTGGGCTCATCTCTCTGTTCCAGATTGGTATAGGGGAGCTGGCCTGGGGGCTCACGCCTATAATCTTAGCACTTAGGAGGCTGAGACAGGAGGATTGCAAGTTCAAGGCCAACCTGGTCTACACAGTGAGGCCCTGCCTCAAAAGAACAAAATAAATTAAAACAAAAAATTGTCAGGGAACCCACTCACAGCAGCCCTCCAATCTGCTGTGGGCTGGGAAAGGTGACCACACCTATGGTAAGTGATCATGTGTAAAATAAGAGTTCGAAGGATGATTGGAAGCCAGAAATCTGGTGCTCATAGACATCTGCCACAGTCCCGCGGACCACACTTTGAGAAACACAGGGCGTTAATGGTGCAGAGCAGAGGGGCAGGGAAGGTTCTGAACCTGAGGCAGCAGGTGCCAAGATGAAGCCGAGGTGATGATGTCATGGGAAAGGTGGCTCATTTGT
>RJWT010015054.1:0-20671 GCA_004365215.1 Cuniculus paca
AGGAGGTCCCTTGTTGCCTTGGGGCTGGGAAGCTTGGGATCTGGACCATCCTGACTCATGTCTCCAAATGTACTTTCCCATCCTCTATTTCACTTATTCTTGAATAGTAATTGGGAGGTAAACAGATGTGGTGTTTAATGTACTTGCTTAGTACTACTGTCTTCCACTAAAGAGAATCTCTTTTTATTCCACCCATTTAAACTGCTGCCAGATGAGTCACCCTAAAGTTGCATTCTGATCTTGACATTTCCTTGATTCAACATTGCTCACAGGTCCCTACCACTCTCCACAGCATAAATCCAAACCAATGCCCCAGTTCAATTCAATACTGCTGTGACTTGTACAGGGCTGACAGATTTTCAGATCTGTGACTTTCCTCATACTCCTTCTTCTCCCTCTAAAACCTGCTTAAGTTACTCCCTCATCCACACTGGCTACGCCAATGGGCAACCTTTCAAATCCCAGCTCAGACATCGCCCTCCCTACCGTTTCCTTTCACCACTTTAAGTCATCAGAGATGGGCAGAAAATACTTCTCACTGTGTCATGTACACACGAGCGTGCATGCATGTGTGTTACCTCCCTAAGTAACACCTGCAGACTTTGCAGGCAGGACACATTCCTCTTCTCTCTCAACTTCATATACCACCCTGTACCACACACAGTAACAGTGGTCCTGTGCTTCAAAGTTTCAAAGTACTACCATGAATAATGTCTCAATTAATCCCCAAGCACTGCTGTCAGAGTTCTCTATTCCACCGGGTAGTTGAGGAAACAAGAGCCCTGTGACACCCTCCAGCTAGACCACCATGTTCCACAAAAAACTATCATGGCTGAGCTGGCACATTAGTTTCCAGGGAACAGCTTTAGTGAGACATGCATGGCTTTTCACATAGAACAGAGTAGATAAGACACGAACTTTAGGTTTATATCTGGAATGACAAGGAACACTCCTTCCTAGCTGGTTGCAGACAGCTCTGGGCTTTACATTCACAGGTCTGGTGAAATAAAATGAAGGATCATGCAGAGGAAACATGTGCTCACTGAGTCCCATGGATGCAGTCACCTCATCCACTACATAAGTGGCCCAAACCACAGAGACCACCCTCCAGGTATGTGGCCTGAAGCCCACAGCACACTTACACCTTTTTCTAAAATGGCAGCCCAGGGCCCCAAGTACAGCCTACACCTGCATCTGTCGTGGTCAAGTGGAGAACTGGAGGGCAGTACAGCCTGCAGAGAAGAGGCCAGGGCAGGGAGAGCAGAAAGCCAGCAGAATCTCAGTGACACCAGCACCAGCATGGGGACAGTCTCTATTCTTGTCCAACTGTAGTAGGAGGGACTTTGGCCACTGCCGTTTCTTGCCCTCTTTCCCCCGTTTTCTGGAAATAACCTTTCTTTTAGTTATGTGTTACATTAGATGGTCAGGGAGGCACTTGCTGAGTTGCAGGTTTGGGCTGCCCCCCAGCTGTCTTCTAGCAAACAGTTCCACCCTCCCACTAAAAATCTCAAGTAAGGGTTAGGCTTCCAGTGTTGCTTCCACAGTGAAGTCCTGTGGTGCACCACAGGAATCAGGCCCCCTGAAGAGTCAGTGAAACTCATCAAAAACACAATTTTAACAAAAATAAAAACATAAATAGAGAGCCTGGGCAGCTTAGCAAGACTCAAAATAAAAAAATACAAAGTTCTGGGGATGTAGCTCAGCGGTAGGAGCTTGCTCAGCATGCCTGAGACTCTGGGTCCAACCCCTAGTACTGAAATTAAGTAACAAAACCAACCCAAACTATGACTAGAGAGATCTAGTTAACCAGCTGGGAGAACTTTAGGAGTCACCCAAATGGAAAAGGGATTCTAAACTGAACAGTCACATTCAAGAGATCATGGGGAGCATGAAAAGAAGGCTAGCAAAGGGAACCGACCTTTGCTGTGTAATTTTACCCTCATGGCAAGATGAGAAAGTGACGCAGCAAGGTCTCACGTCCAGTGGGGCAGAGCTGGGACAGCAACTCGGGCCTCCTTCTCTACTTCCAAACACAAGAAAGAAGAGGGAAAAAACGCAGGTTATTGAAGAAAAGTGGGTCAGAGATGGCGGGATGAAAGTGAAAAAGCCAGGAGAGTTTCTTGGGGGAGAAAAACCGTGGGCGTGTTATTCTGAGAGGCACACACAGAAAACACAGTATAATGCTTGTATCAATGATCATACCTACACAGTATTTTAAAAGGCTGCAAAACATTTTCAGTGTACAAAAGAAAAAAAATTGACTAATTCATTTTAATATAAATTATACACACGCCCTCATAAGTATAGGATCCAGATAGATCATAAAACAATCTATAAAGCACTGAGCTTAAAGGTACTGGTTAGCTTTTAAGGTTGTCAGAAAACGTGAAAACCACCCTATTCTAAACTCTCAAGTTCAATGAGAACAATCATATAAAGATGATGGTGAATGTGTGGTGTAAAGAGATGAGTAGTGACTGGCCCTTAAACACAGAACACCAACAAACCTCAGAACCATGAAACATGTCTGAATCTACTTAAAGTGCCTTTGACTCCGACACAGTAAGTCCAAATGACATGTAATTTATAGGATCTCTTCTTGCTAAATACTCTCCTGACCATCACAAAGTGTAGTAAAATAGCAAAAATCTCATAATAACTCCTCTTCCTAATAAAAAGTCCAGTTTCTTTATCTTTCTAGCAGACTTCACCCCAAAACCATCTTAGTTTCAATGACAAGCAAATCAGTACATCCTGGAAGTCCCAAACTGACCATGACAACCTTCACTTTTCCTTATCAGGAAATGACTCCAAGCCACACATGTATTTCAAACCAGTAAGAAAATATAAGTACCTGTTACATCCCAAACTAAAAAATAGACTGAAAACAATTTTTCATTCCCTTTAAACCATGCTAGTTCACCTGGTCTCTTTCTTACATAGCTCAGCCTGACTTTTAACATTTGATTCTCTGCTAAGATGGGAGCAACCAAATATTACCTTCTAGAGAGTTTCACTGAGGCCCAGATAGTTCATTACCCATCACTTATTGTACACAGCAATAAGCAACTGTTTGGCACCTTAGAATGGAGCGTTTTCTCCTAACAGGACTAACAAACTAGATGAGGCTCTATCACTACATGGAGAGAATAATAGCCTGTACTTACTGACCCCACAGTTCAGGATATCTGACCACTCAGCCCCATAAACTGAGAAGAAACCACAAGCCTACAAACTTCATCAAGGGACTCAGAAGAAGGCTCACCTAATTCTATCAAGAATGATGGTGTTACAGTGTGACTTGCCACATGCCAGAGCCAAGGTGAATAGAAAATTCAGCAGCCACAACCAACCATGAGGCCAGACTTACATCCAGAGGAACAAAAAGGCTACAAAACTAAGCAACAGTCTGAGGGATTTCTTTTCTGGGTGGGAAGTCCAGCTGCTTTTGGACGGAAAATGGCAGTGGTAAACAGCAGAAAAACAGCCTTTCTGAGATTTGGTGTTTGGGCACTGCAATAGAGCAGCATGAGGAAGAGAAAAAGGAGGGCAGTGGGTCCCTAGGACCCAGGAAGGATCTAAAGCAGGAATTAAAGCTCAAGGGGAGAGCTAAGAGAGACACTTCAATGAAGAAAGCAGTGGCGAGTGGCACTTTCTCCCTGGGCCCTAACTCATTGTGAGAGAGGGGCAGCTAGAACGTACAGTTGCCCAGTGACTACTGGCAACCCCAGAGGTCTCCATGAAGCAATGCACCAGTGGAACAGAAAAATGGACACGTACACTGCAGTGGCTGATGATTATTTGGGTTCAGATGTCCCTCAGGAGAGGGCAATTGGCCAGCAGCCATCTTGGAGAGGGACCAACTGAGCTCAGAATTCAGAAGAGCTATGGGCTGGCTCCATTTAGCAGCTCCAAGAGTCAGGGTGAGGCAGAACGGAGTTCAAGTTGGTAGGAGGTCAAGGAGCTGAGTTCAGACTGGCAGGAGGCACATGGAGTGCTACAGGCTGAACAAAAAGTTCATGCTTCATAGTCAGAAACCAGCGTGAACTTCAGTGAAACTAAAGGTGCAGGCTTACTGGGATTATCCATTATCTTGCCATAAAGCTACAACTGGCTTGCTGGCATTAATTAACATGGATCTAGACTCTGTCTACCAGTGACAGGAAAGCCATGCCTTCTGTCTACCAGTGACAGCAGAGACATACCTTGAAGTGGGAAACTTTTTTACTCATTTTCTTTTTTTCTTTTCTTGTTTTTATTTTATCTTGATTGTTTATTATTGTTTCTATTTGAGTGTGAACATGGTTTCTCTTTTTTGTTGTTGTTCTGTTCTTGTTTTTCTTTCTTTTCTCCCTCCTATCTTCACCAGTTTCCAAAACTTTGCATAATCTTCCTCTGTCATCCAGCCTTGCTTCTAATCGCTTTTACTTCTGTTTCTCTATTTTTTTCCCCTACCCTCTTTTAAATTTTCTCCTGTAAGGGTAAAATCACTATATTGAGGGTTTATTTACCATATACAATTTTTAGGTTTGTTTTATATTGTGTTATATGATCACAAAACTGGTTTAAGATAGCAAATTAACAGTTACCATGGCTTGTCATTTTTAATGCTGTACCTGATGCTATTGTTATTGCTCACTGTACTACTTTAGCCAACGTGACATACTTGTTCTAATCAGCTGTTCTTTCTGGTATGTCAAGACAAACTATCTAAGCATCATAAACAATGCTACTAGGCCAGTGCCAAAGAACCGGGGCCAAGTAGGTAGCAACTTCTCATATCCAATAAACTGAAGAGGTAGCATCCTGCAACAGACTCAAAACCCAAAAGTCAGCTACACCTGGAATACATCTCTGAGTAGTCATTTCCTAAAGATTCTAAATGCTAGCAATAAAGCTACTCACCATAAACAATTTACAAGCATCAAAACAGGAATTAAAAAAAATAGAAAATGAGAAGACACTTAAGCAAGATGCAACCAACCCCAGACTCCCAGCTCTCCATAGGCAAACCCAGGGGGCAATAAGGTGGAACAATCTGAAAGCTACCCACCTGGAATCTCTGAAGTGGTAATAGAAGAAATAACAAAGAAGATTGATGAGGATCTAGAAAAAAATTCAAATCAGAAATAATTTCTCAGATAACTACAGAGATGGTAACCATAATGAAAGACATGCTTAGTGACTCTTGAACAGAGGCAGATTAAAAAAAAAATAGAGGCACTTAGGAAAACAATGGAAATCATGAACATCCAACATAGGAAAGAAATGGCATCCATGAAACAGACTCAAACAGCTATCCAGGAGATTAAAAACTCCACTGAAAGTTTATGTAGCAGAATGAACCAATGTGAGGACAGAATATCGGATGCAGAGAATAGGATTGCAGTAAGTGATCATGAAGAGAAAGATTTCTTAAAAATTGCAAGGAGCAATGAAAAATTAATCCAACGGCAGCTGTGTGATGCAAAGAACAACAAAAGATTGATCGGAGTCAATGAAAAAGCATGAGACAGCACAAGTAACATAAAAATACTTCTTCACAGATGTCATGGCAGAAGACTTCTCAGGCAGGGAAAAAGAATTTGACATACAGATAAGTGAGGCATACAGAACTCCAATTAGCCATGATTGAAAAAAAAAAAATGACACCAAGTCATATAACAGTCAAGATTCCAGAAATTCAACACAAAAACAGAATACAGAGTACACTAGCAGGTCATAGTTAAGATTCCAGAAATTAAACATGAGAACAGAAAAATAGTGTACACTGGAGTTAGGACTGGCCTGCCATATGAACAACTTGGTTTATGAGTACAGTTTTAGTTTTGACTTACAACCGAAGTCTGTTATGGTCTGAATGCTAATTGCTTTTGTTTCCAGATGTTCTCAGATACAGATTTAACCCTTAAATAGTTCTGGAAGGAACAATACAACACCGATTCCCATATGGGGTTAATTGAGAAATCCTGGGCCAGTGTCTCTCTAAGGACACTAAGATCTGCATGTATTGAACTGCATAATGAGACCCTGTGTATACAGAGAGAGACTTTGAAGGCCATGTAAAGGAGACTGAGCCTCCAATTGATAACCTGAGTTACAATCAGCCCTCGGGAATGAATTGAGTTCATAAGTCAAGGGCCCACTCTACTAAAAGCTGTTAGGCAAAAGAAACAAATGACTTATAAAGAAAAGCCATCAGAATCACAGCAGCCCTCTCAACACAAACCCTTAACTCAAGGAGAGCTTGCAGTAAAGTATTTTGAGGCCTGAAAGAAAACAACCTCCAACCCAGACTGATGTATTTCATAAAATTATCTTTCAAAATTGACAGAGAAATAAGATGCCTCCATGACAAAGAACACCTGAGGAAATTCGTGACCACCAAACCAGCACTCCAAAATATTCTGAAGGACATTTTATAAGGAGAAAACAAGAAGTATAACTCCATGAACCCTACAGAATGAATTTACCAGGCAAGGCAAGCTATTAAACAAAGGGGAATAAGAGGGAAACAACAGAAAAATAACATGATGAGGATAAGTCAATACATATGAGTTATAATCATCAACGCGAATGGTCTCCATTTACAAAAGAAGAGAAACAGACTGGCAGAATGGATCAAGAAGCAAGGTCCAACAATATGCTGCATACAAGAAACACATCAAATCCTAAAAGAAATTCACAGACTGAAAGTTGAAGGATGGAAAACAATACTCCATGAGACAGTACCCAGAAAAAAAGCAGAGGTAGCTATTCTATTTGGAGACAAAGTGGATTTCAAGCCAAGACTGATTAAGAGGCACAAAGAAGGTCACTACATCCTTGCAAAGGCAACAATACAAGAGGGAGAGATAAAAATCATAAATATATATGCAACAAACACCAGGGCACCCAATTATATAAAACAAATACTAACCAACAAGAAAAATCAAGGAAGCACTAATACAATCATAAAAGGGAACGTCAATACACTACACTCACAAATAAGACAGATCAACTAGACAAGAAATCAAACAAAAAAAATCAAAACAGAATCAAACTTTTGAATAAATGGACTTAGTACATGTCTACAGAGTGTTCCACCCCACATTGGAATAAACACTCTTCTCAGCTGCACATGGGATGGTCTCCAAAATAGACCACATACTAGCTCACACAAGTAAATGCAAAGGAACTAAAGTTGTCTCATGCATATTATCAGATTATAGCGCAATGAAACTGAAAGCAATGGCAAAAGAAACCACAAGAACTTTACAAACACATGGCAATTAAATAACCTCCTGAACAACCAATGGATCACAGATGAAATTAAGGAAATAATTAAATAGTTTCTAAAACTAAATGATAATGGCAATACAACATACCAAAACTTATGGGATGCAATGAAAGCAGTTCCATGGGGAAAATTTATAGTGATGAATTCCCATATCACAAAAACCGAATGAGCCCAAATAAATAACCTAATGTTAAACATCAACCTTCTAGAAAATGAAGAGCAAGAGAAGCCCAAACCTCATACGAGGTAGGAAATCATAAAGATTAGAGCAGAAATTAATGTAATGGAGACTAAGAAAACAATACAAAGAATCAATGAATTAAGAGTCGGTTCTTTAAAAGATTAAATAAAATTGTCAAATCCTTAGCCAATCTTATCAAAAAAAGTAAAGACTCAAATTCATGCCAATAGGATCAAAAAGGGTGAAGTCACAACAGATCTTGCAGAAATTCAGAAGATCAATAATATCTACTTTCAAGATGGAAAGCACAGAATAAGTGGACAAAATTCTAGATACTTGAATTACCAAAGTTGAACCAAGAAGATACAAAAATTCTAAATAAACCAGTATCAGTCAATGAAATTGAAGATGTGATTAAAACTTACCCACAAAGAAAAGCCCAGACCCTGCCAGATTCACTGCTGAATTCCACAGTCCCTTCATATGCCCAGAAGATCTAAATCACACAAAAGAATTTGTATAAATCTACTATAAAGGCTGACAACTGCCAGGCAGAAAAGAAAGGCATAAGTAAGACCCAACAGTATATTACACAAAAAGCAGTAAATGTATTTAAATATTATTTTTCCATTTTGTTATTTGAGAAAATATCAGAAAACATCACACGCAACTAAGAGCTTAAACTGATATTGACAAGTCACTGTATCTACCTCAATTAGAAAATATTTTTGGTTTGAATTTTTCAAACCTACAGAAAAACGACAGTATTTCAGTGACATCCATATACCCAGCAATTAGGTTCAACCACTGTCAATATTCTGCCATATGTCCATATGTACTTCCCATGTATGTATATGTACGTATACATTCTTTTTTCTCTCAATCACATGGGAATTAGTTGCATATATTATTATCCTTCATTCTGAGAACTGTATCTTCCAAGAACAAGGACATTTTCCTACCCCAGTACAACTGAGATATTTCAACACACACATCTGACATAATCTGTCATCTATACAGGTGAGTAACCCTTCTCTGAAATGCTTGGAATCAAAAGTATTTCAGAATATCTGCACAGACTTTCCCAGTTATGCATCCCAAATCCAAAATGCTCTAATATCTGAAACTTTTTGACCATCATAATGGTGATCGAAGTTTCAGATTTCATACTTTTGAATTAGGAACTCTTAACTTGCATTCAGATTTCACAAACAAATCTTACAGTGACTTGATTTTTTTTCATTCAGGACACAATCCAGCACTCAGACTGCATTTAGCTATCATGGTCACCTAATCTGGACCATTCCCAGTCTTTTTTTTTTTTTAAGCAGGATATATTTATTGAGAGAAAGAAAGCTTCTGCCTGAGAGAGACAGAAGGGGTCCCAACTGGGTTGCCAAGGATTCTGGCTTTTCAAGAGACTTTTATAGAGTAAAACCACGAGGTAAGGTGGGTCCAAGATGGGGAAAACCTGGGAACTCGCAAGGCAAATGAGGGTGAGGTGGGACAGAACTATGGTCAACCAATAAGATTAATTTTCAGGTAAAATTGACCAAATCAGGGACGAATAGGGAAGTGAGTCACTTAGCAAGCGAGTATTCTTAAGGATCAGTGACTCTTCCTATAGGGGATTGGGATGGTCAAGGTGATTCATACCTATTTAGAATGTCAATCCCTGATGTTTCTACTTAGGGTGTGGTTATATTTGCTTTGCCTTTTGTCTTGAGATTTGGCTTACAGTGGGAAGTGTCTGTCACCTTCAAGGTCACACGATATCTGGTCCTCTGTGTCAGTTTTCTCAAGGGCCTGGCCCTATCTGGCTGCCTCTACTATTTCTAACTCACTCAGCTGCTTGTAACATTCCCCCCTCTGAAGAAGTATCCCGAACTGCTGTGAGGGAGAAGTGGGCAATGACCTATCTGGCTTCTTCAGGCTGAAAGGGGTCATAGTTGCTGATCGGCAGTCAGATATTCTACAGAGGGTCTATCTAAAGGCCCTTGATAGACACCAGGCAGTTTCATCTTAGACAGGCGTACAACTTTAAGTCTGGAGGAGACAAAGCCAAAGAGACAATTAAGTATGCATGGTTCAAATAATAAAATCAACAGAATTATGAGTTTAGTTAGTAAAAGATTTCCACCAAGAATTAGTAATTGCTTCCCATATGGAGGAAAAGAACAGAGTCCAGAGAATTTTAGAATCTGACATGTCATTAATTTGTCATCTAATATCTTGAACAGCTGTTGAGATATTGGCAGAAGGATCAGCAATGTACACACAGCATTCAGGTTTTACAACTGCACAAGTACCTCCTGTGCTGTTGGAGTATCTAATATCACCCGAAGTTTGGAGGATTACCTGTCTCATTAATTTTACCTTTTTATTTAGGAGAGAGAGACCAGCTGCAGTGTTAGTAATCCTCTCTTAACTTCAGGTCTTAAAGGATACTGCCTTTGGTGAGGTAAAATAGTAGAATCTCTGAGATATATCTGTACTAGAGCAGCTCTTACTGCCCTACCTATTTTACCTTTAGTTGCCCATACTTTAGGATTTATTTTTGTCTCTACGAGGGGTAGACAGCATAGTTGACCAGAGTGCATATATATTATAGTATTTCAAGATGATAAAATATCTCTTCCTAAGAGGGGAACTGGACTTTCAGGCATAATCAAAAATGAATGTGTAAAAAGAAAGCCATCCTAGTTACAGCCCAAGGGTTGTGAAAAATAGCAAATTACCTCCTCTCCAGTGACTCCTTTCACTGAGGTATGGCAACTAGAAAGCCAGGATTGAAAAGAAGGACCGAGAGACTTGCACCAGTGTCCCGCAATAGGCTGGTTTCTTTTCCCTCTATAGTCATGATTACCTGGGGCTCCTATGTGGAGATGACAGTCTGGCCAGAGGCAGAGAGCAGAGAGTGCCTCAGGGACGTCAGTCCCCCTGGACCAACTGATAGGCTGGTCTGAACTCTGGGGCCTTGGCCTCAAGGGGCAGTCTGACCTCCAGTGGTGACCTTTGCAATCAGGGAATGGCCTAGGGGGCTTCCTATGGCAGTCTCTCTTAAGGTGGCCTGGCTTGTGGCAGCAATAGCACATAGGTGTTGTGGAACTCTTCTTGGAGCCCCAGGAGTCAGACTTAGGGTCTATTCCTCCTAATGCTGCAACAAAGGCAGCCGCTTTATCTCAGTCTCTGTTTTCTCTCTTTGGCTTCCTCCTCGTCGAGGTTATAAAATACTGAGGAGGCAATTTTTAACATAGTATTAAGTGAACTATCTGGAGAAAAAGCCATCTTTTGTAACTTTTTCCTAATATCTGAAGCTGACTGTATAATAAATTTATCTTTAAGAATAATTTGTCCCTCTACTGAGTCAGGATCTAGGGGAATGTTTTATTAATGCCTCCTGTAAACGATCTAAGAAGGCAGAGGGGTGTTCCTCTTTCTCTTGTTGAATAACTGATAACTTAAAATAACTGAATAGTTTAGTTTTTACTCTTTTTAGACCTTCAAGAACATATGTCCGGAAGTGTTTCCTAATCCAATCACCCACCTGGTTGTTAGGCCAGCAGGGGTCTTGGGTAGGGACTGCCTGGGAACCAGTAGGAATCAGTAGTTCCCCTGGCTCTATCTTCTGGTCTTCTAAGATTAACAATATGAAATTCATCTCCAAATGCAACAGCAGCTTGTAATGCTGCCTGTCTCTCACTAGAGGTCAATGTCTGATTTAAGAGTAACATTACGTCTTTCCAATCTAGTTCATAAGTCTGAGTAAGTCCTCTAAGGACCTCAATGTACTTGTCAGGATCATCTGAAAAATTTCCGAGGTCTAACTTGATCTTTTTTAAGTCCCTGAAAGAAAAAGGCACATGAATTCTGGAAGTCCCAGGTTGTCCATGTACTTCCTGTAAAGGATGTTGTCCTTTAGGAGCTTGCATAAACTCAGCTAGGGATGGGTATATCCCTATAGCAGCCTGGATTACAGCTGGTCTAGAAGCCTCATCCTTAAGACTGGAAGGGCAAGTGGGGGAAACCTTAGATTTAGTAATGGTGGGGGTAGTCTTGGTTATGGCTGTCTTGTCTTCAAATTCCAAAGGTTTGGGAGAAGCAATTTCAGGCTCTGGAGTAGTAAATGCCTTAAGGGCCAGAGGTGCTGAGTCTTCCTGTGGCTCATACTTACATTTAGAATATAAATAAGGAGTATTTCTCAGTGCAAAGAAAGCTTGAGCATAAGACAATTCTGACATTTTTTTCCTCTTTTTTACAGTATGCTTCTAGTTGTAAAAGAACATCATAATTAATACTTCCCTCTGCATTCCATTTTGGCTCTAGGGGGTAAGTAGGCCACACACACATGCAGAGAAATATCAATTGGCTCTTTTTCAACATGGAAGGGTCAAACATCTTCCAGTGCTTAAGAATACATCCCAAAGGAGTAAGGGGCTTTGGCATTGAGATACCCATATCTGCAAGGTAAAAAGCAACATGTAAGGCTATGAAAACGCTTTTTTGTACCAGGAATCGAACTCAGGAACTTTCGCTGGGCTATCTAACTCTGTAGTGCAAGAGTTGAGCTATCTATGCAAAAATAGGAGATAAAAGGCGTCCCTTGTTATTCCTATTCGATAGTACCCAAGGCATCCTTTGGGTTGACCCAGCTCCAGGGCAGGTGGATGCCATCTGGAGAGTTGAAGATAAATTCAACCAGCCTATCCACCCTCAAACTGGCATGCAATTTTATCTCCCCCTGCCATAGCTCCTAAACTTTGTTTCCATATGACCTTTATAAGTTATTGTAACAGGAATGTTTAAAAAAGGATGCATAACTTTGTAATGAAGTGCTGCTTTTGTTTATTGGAAGAGGGCATATGTAAAAAGGTGAGTTGGAAGTAATTAGAGTGCTCCTCAGGTTGTAAAGGAGCTTACCTCTAGAGATAGGACAACTGACTGGAGGAATTTTGCCCTGTGGACTAGGGCAAAGAAGTCTCCAGACACATGTGTCCTCCATCTAATTACCTATATAACCTTTCCTAACAACAGGATGGGGATATACTTTATGTAAATTTCTGTATCTCTGAAGCTCACAGGTTAAATTTATAAATTATCATCTAGCAATCACATTTTATAAGTTAGTAAAGGCACTATCACTCTTCTAGGCACACAGAAACAGAAAAGGTTGACTGTTCTTAATTGACATATGTAAGGCACAAACTTAAATCATTCTCCTACCAGCTGCTGCAAAATGTAAATAGCTGTTGCAAGCTGCCTCAGCTTAACCTCTGAAGGAAGGAGTAGTCTAAAAATCCACTGAAAAGCTTAGGGAGTGTTCCTAGTCTACTAGCAGAGAAATAAGTATAATAGATTAGTGGAGATTTTCTGTGGTCATGAGCCAATGTCTAATGAAGAACCTTTTGAGGGACCAGAGAGTCACCCTGGCCGGGACCCTCAGCAGTTCTGTTTCTACTGACCCAGATGACCAAAGATCAGTCTTCAGAAAGGAATCCAGCTGTCTGTATGGTCAACATTCCATTGATTCCATTGGCCACTGCTTCAATGGGGATTCACCAAACAGATGCTGAGGAAACCTGTCCTCTGCTTTGAAGGATGGCAGCTGCTCTAAGAGCAATTAATTAGCTGGCAGAGTGACCACATTTGTCAAAGTTCTATAAGGAATAGTTAAAAGCCTAAGCAAGATCCTTACCTACTGCTCTTCAAATTTATAATAAAAAGTTTCAAAGTCTACTACTTGAAGGGTTGGAGAGCCTCCTTAGTCTAAATGTGTTTAGGTCCATAAATGTGCTGCTTTTGGAAATAGCTCCTTCTGGAGGTTCTTTCCGCTGTATCTCAGGTTGAAACTCCACAAGAGACTGTACCCAGAACACTAAGCCAGGACATGGCTTTTATGTGTGTTAGTTATTTTTTCAGTGTCTTAGTTACTTTTTCTCTCGTTGCTGGGACAAAACACCTGATGCCAAAAGTTAAGGAAGAAGAGGTTTATTTCTTACAGTTTTGGGGCTTTTAGTCCACGCTTAGCTGGCTCCAAGACAGGGTGGCGTGGCTGAGGTGCTGCCATTCATGGCAGCTGCAAGTGGCAAGACCAAACTGCATCAAAAGAGAGAAAAACGTGCCCTTTCCGACCTTACATTGTATGTCGGCTCCACCCCTGGGCGGGTGCAGAACTCACACCACCAATCTCAGCGCTATACAACAAGTCAATCATAAACATTAGATTCAACCACTTCCATGACTACATGAGGCTTGTGGGGGGCCACCTACATACAAACCATAACAGGCAGAATTCTGAAGTCTCACGTGACCCAGAGACAGGGTATGTGTCCTTCATCTAAGACAACTTCCCAGTCTTTGGTGTTAGCAAACGCTCATTTTCCATGGGCTTGACTTAGGAGGAAAAGGTAGGAACAGTCTAAAGTCCTTTCTGATTTTACATGCCTCTATAAGTTAAGTACAAAGAGAAGGAAATGATTTAGAAGTAAAGCCAAAGAATGGAAACTGAAGCAGAACAGGCTTGACATTTCCTCTAGAGTGTAGAGGAGGATCAGAACCAGTCTGTCTCAGTGAAACCTTGCCTCAAAGTCTTAGAGACCAGCTACCAGCCTAATGCCATTTAAATGGTGGAAGGAGTCCTCGTTTTATTGTAGGCATGTATATTTTCTAAGTCTGAGCTAGATTTCACTAATAACTACTTTACCTAAGGGTGCTCTCTACAGGTACTGGCTAAATATCATCAAGCAAAGAGTACCAGTAAAATTTAGCCACTAATTTAAGTGCAACATGTACAAGAACAAAATAATAAAAATGTCCCATTAAAGAAATATCATAACCTCCCCACGTTTTAACATTTATCACTATTTTAACAAAACTGTATAAGAGACAAGGCAATTGAAAACAATGGGCAAAAACAGATCACAAGCAATTACCATAAGTAACTATAATCAACTAGCAGAGACAAAGCAAAATTTGAAGCATAAAAATGTGTTACCTAAACAAGTCCCAGTCTAGAGTTTATGAAACAAAAGGCCAACTCCTACCTCCATCCAACAATCTCAGTGTGAGACCTCCAAATGATATAGGGGAATGAAACTCCCAACCTACTAGATGTTCTGCATGAGTTCATGTTCTCTGAAATTGAACAATCAATTTTAGGAACAACAGAGGTTATAAGCAGGATATATTTATTGAGAGAAAGACAGCTTCTGTCTGAGAGACAGAAGGGGTCCCGAGTGGGTTGCCACCAGTCCCAGTCTTTCTCTGTCATTCATGCTGCTAATGTGATAAACATAGGCTCATATGCATTTGTCTGTTTTCTTTATGCTTTGATCCAGGCTCTACAGTGCAGCAGGACTCCTACAAAGGTGTAATGGTTGACTGACTGTGTCAACCTGGAAAGCTGAGAAGCTTAACTAAATTGGTTCAGCAATTCTACACTCTAGGGAGAAGACCCACCCTAGGGCAGCTCATCCACCTGGATGCCATAAAAAGAAGAGAAATGAGGAAGGATAGATCCACTTCTGTTCTTTGGAGGAGTTCCAGTCTTTGCCTTTAGCATGGATGTCTTCAGCCTTCAGGTGTAGACTCTTCAGCCTTCCACAGCAGACCCGTTGGCTTCCTGATACAGACTTGCACAAGACACTGCAGTGAGCCCAGATGTTGGACCGAATCCTTCAGTCTCCAGTATGCAAACACCTTCTGCAGGCTTCCTCATCCAACTCTATGGGTGACCATCATAAGCCAATCTTTAAGTAAAGTGTTAGAACAAAATTACTGTTCACTGAGTTTTCACTGACAAAGTCCTAGTTTGAATGAAACAACATAGAAGTCCACTCTTGGGCACATGGGGCTAAACTTTAGATACAGAGGGAAAAATCAGATAAGTGTTTATAAATAGAGGCTCCAGAACTTTTTCCTCAATGTCATTTTAAAAAATGATACATTATATTCAGTAGACTTGGGTTTTCTTTTACTTCCTAGCAAGTTACTTAACTCTCTAAACCTAACTTTTCTCACTGACAAAACCTTATAAAATTCCTGTAAGTATTAAAGTACTAGCCATGATGCCAGTGCCCAGTTAGAGCTCAATAAACAGTAACTTAGATCTTTTTATTTCTCTGTCAGGAACTATGGTACAAGTGCCTAGGGTTTTCTGTTACATCCTACATTATGGTCTTTAGTGCAATTATGATTACTTAATTTCTCATTTACATACTAGGTTTTTAAGAATTTGTTATCTAAAACTCTGGAAAAAACACACCACAAAAGCAACCCTTGAATAACTCAGAACAGTGACTTTAAAAGACTCAGTCCTTTTACACCCTCTCTCTTAGAGATGCCTTTTAAAAGCTAGAATTGTAGTTTCTGAAACAAAGAAACTCTTTTGCGTAGAAGGGCTTGAACATGTAAATTTGGTACTGAATCAGAGTAGTGACCACAACGAAATGAAAAGCACTTACAAGGACTGTCACCATTATGCAGACAACTGGTCACGAGATTCTTTGCAAACACAAGGACATTCTAAATAGACCACCATGAATTACATGTGATAGATGTATATGGCAAAGTGGCAAATGCTCTTTATTTTCAAGTAACCTCAAAAGAGAAAAATGACTTTCAAATTTTTCTTCACAGTGGCATATTTACTACCATAAAGCCACTGTGCCTGCAGCATACCAGTGGCAGCCAAGGACTCTCGCCCTCCTGAGGGATCCCTTCTTCCCATTTCCACATAAGACAACGGAGCACAGGCATTCTCCTCAAAGGCACTCACACGTCTACACCGCTGAGCTTAACTGCAAAACATTCGCTGGGCACCTACTATATATACTGATACACAAGATACACAAGAGTCAAAGATAAATGGGGAATGGTCTCTGCCCTCCGAGAACTAACAATCCAGTGAAGAAGGTGAAGAATATAAACCACTAATGATAACAGACCAAAAAAGTTGCATAAGAATACAACAGATGCTCATGTTCAAAGGGAGAAGAGGAATCCAGTCTTGGAAAACAGCACAAAAAATACCTTGAGTCTTTGGAGTTATTATTCTATTTAGGACTCCCACCCCTGGAGCAGAGTCTAGCTGACAGCAAAGACAACATGGGTTCACAGCTGGAACCTTGCCTTGATGCAATGAACAGCAGCAAGGAGGCCTCAGCAGGGTGGACGGACAAGCAAGTTTTGTGTTTCAGCATCTTCAATGCTGCTGTCCAAGTTCCTGAAAACTAGCTGGGGTGCAATGTTGAGCTGGGGTGAGTTTGGCTGTGACTCTTTAACAGAACAGGCACCCTCCCTGGCAGGAGTTCAAGAAACAGAACAATTTCATGACAGAAGAGCTAGAGACCTAGTGCAAAATAGCAGCCTCTGAGCTGAGATACAAGCTCACTCTCACTCCACTGCCCCCTGTACACATGAAAACAAAATGCCCAACGGGACAAAGTGGTGGCCAAGAATCCAGGCTTTGAATGAGAAATGCACTCTAGTCCTGCCCTGTGTAGGTTCAGGTACACTGCCTGACCATTATGGGCCTGGGCTCCTGTAAAGGGTTATAACAAGTAGGGATATACTTAGTAGCTAACCTGCACTGAGTGCTTCCTAAGTTCCAGCAATTGGTCTGACGCTTCACATGTGTTAATTCATTCTGCGCTAATCCCCTGTGAGATTCTACTATGACCCCTTTTACCGATGAGTTCTCCAGGGCATCGTATTGAATCTGTTATGTGCCAGGATTCCTGGGCAGTCAAGTTCCAAAACTCACATCTTAAGTACTGTATGTTCCACACAGTCTGGCCTAAGTGGGAAGATATAAATGTTTTGAGGAACTGTGGCTTTGAAAACTATCATGCCTGGTAGGCCTAGTACATAGGGGTGTCAAAATACAGTTAATACTGGTCCAAAGGAAAAGGGAAGACATCAGGAGTGACTGCTAAGTGCTGAGACCCCTGGCAATATTCCCACTGGGGACACCCTTCACCTGTTCCCCTCCATTCAGAGACCAGCCAGGCCCTCCAGGGCTCCCAGCTTCTCACAAGCCCTCACCCGACAGGGTTTCCTGCTCTGCCAGGTAACAAAGGCCAACGGCCAGGGCCCACATGAGATGCGTCACAGCACACACCAGGACCACCTCCATCAGGTATAGCTTTATTCCGGCTGCGCTCCCAAAGCAATCACGAAGCTCCAGGGCACACTCACAGGTGGCCAGCTCAGGTTCCTCCCAAATCAACTCCAGTGACCTAAGGATAGCAGAGGGGCACCAGGAATGCCTGAGGAGCCCCCAGCAATGGCCCCTGGTCAGCTTTTTCAAACATTTGTCCAATATAATGCACTGTGGCAATTCTAAGATGTACATAATGCTGCTGGTCCTCAAGTGCACATGTTAATATGCCTCAACATAGTGGCCTTGAACTACTCTCTCCACATCTATACCTTCCCCTCTACGTATCTAGGGAGGATTTTAAGATGCTCATCGCTAAAAGTCCTCTAATTTTTGGATAAACTCTACAATCCAAATCCCACAAGTTCCGCCATGATCAGATCCGGCGCATCTCTCCAATCTCTTCACACGATGCATTTTTCCTTCCTGTTCGGCAGGCTGCAATAACAATGACTGTCCTCCCGTTTCTGTACAGCATTTCCATGCTTCCTAGGAGGCTGCATACACATGACATGTCACTCTGCTGAAGTCTCTTCCCCAGCAAAGCCACGCCTAACGCCCAGGTTGAGCAAGACTCCCCACCACAGCACACTCTAAAGCACCTGTCACAGCCAGAATTCCAGCACTGGTGGAAAAGCATCCCCCAGCAAGGCTGCTGTCTCCCAGGACCATGCCTGCTTCTTATTGACAGCACAGTGCTCAGCAGGTAATTTCTAAAAATCAGAACCTGAACAGATGGAGAGAAAAGACCAAAAAGAATCAATATCATAAGGTGGGTGTAAACTGTAGTTCCTGAGTCAGAAGGGCAGAGAAGTTCGTAAGATATCTAATTTTAGTCCAGTGCTCTCATGTCACAGGGTGAGACTGATCCCTGGGGAGATGACTTCTCCTCACACATGAGCCACACAGCTGTTCCTCGCTGTTTGACAGTGTTCTCTCAGTTCTTAAAAAGGCAACGACTTTCTATTCCTTTATTCACTTCACTGTGCTCAAGAAGGAAACAAACAACGCAAAAGCACCGGGGATCAAACTCACAACCTTGCACTTGCCAGGCAGGTGCTGAGGCCACTGAGCTAAATCCCCAGCCTTGTCTTTTTGAGACAGGGTCTTGCTATGCATGTCGTTCAGGCTGGCTCTGAGCTCACTTCGTAGCCCAGGCTGCTCTTGAACTCACAGAAAAGGAATGAAGTCTTATTAGGGAGAAGAAGGTTATGACAGTCAGGCTATCAGCCCTGGGCCCTTCTTCCTCCTAGAACACTGGGGGAAGAAGGGAGAAAAGTTGCAGTCATTACCCAGACTTGTTCATCAGCTGAGCCTCCAGGGACTACTGAATGACCCTGACTCTGAGAGGGAGCGCCAGAGGGGCCTCAGTCTACCTCCAGGTCTACTCATGGCTCACAATTTTGCAAGGTACCTTCAGATTTTAGAAACTTGATTTACCCTCAGCTGTTGTACATTTAAAAAGAACGAGGCAGATCTACATGCACTGATAAAATATCTCTACGTCACATTAAAGATAAATAAGCAAGCTGCAGAACAAGGATATTTAAACATGTTAATTATGGAGAGGAGCTAAAGATGGCGGAACAGTAAGCAGCAGAGTAAACAGTCTCTCTGAGAGAAACAGTTCAGATGCTGGAATATAACATCATGGAGAGGACAAGAAGGAAGCAAGTGGGTCCCCTGGACCAAGGAAGAATCTAAAATATGAATTGAAGCCCACAAAGAGAATAAAAAGAATTTAAATGAAGAAGAAGGTGGTGGCTGGCAGCGCCTCAGCCTGGAGCCGGATTCACCTTGCCAGAAGACCTGCTGAGCCTGGAGACGCACGGTCGCGGTTACGGTCATGGTTGCAGCTGCGGTCAACCCCGGAGGTCTCTGCGGAGAGGCGCGGGAGTGAAGGAGAGTGGCAGACGCAAAGATCTGCACTGGCTGCTGGTGAGTGCTTGGAATTCCACCCCACCCCCACCCCAAAGGAGAGAGTGATCGGCCGGGATCCATCTTGGAGTTGGGCAGGTTATGCCCGCCCAGGGCCAAGACTGCTAACTACTTCTGGTGTCAGTGCCAGGTTGTGGGAGGACCCGCGGAAGCTGACTGGTTGGAGACGGGCTCCTGTGAGCATTTCAGACAATATCGCTAAACAGCTTAGATTCGCAGGGCCTGACTAGGTCTGCTCCCATGCAAACCCTGGATGGTTTGGTCCCCAGTTCAGTGCAGAGACACGGGCACCCAACATCAGATATACGTAGCCAGCACTGGCTAGAAAAGACAAACAGCCTAGCTTCAGAGAAGTTGTGGCCAGTGCTGGGATGCCTGGGACCACACTACCCAGGGGTGGAAGAAATCAAGAATATGCCAAGACAAAGAGGGAGAGGGCAATCTCTGGTGTCCAACCCAAGCAGCGCAATTCCACAAAGGAAAACATGGAGATCGAGAATTGCACACCTGAAATGTCTGAAGTGCTGTCAACTGAAGTTAAGAAACAACTTCAGGAAGCTATAAGAGAAAGTAGAACAGAAATTCTATCCCAGGTAAAAGAAGAAATGAAAACCATAATGAAAGAAACACTAAACATCTCTAAAGAAGACACAGATAAAAAAATAAAGGAGCATAGGAAAATGAGGGAAACCATGAATGAACAGCATAAGAGAGATTTAGAATGTATGAAACAGATTCAAAGTGATATCCAGAAAATTGAACATTTATTCGATAGCTGGCATGTTGACATGAGGGAAACTAAAGAAAGACTTTCAAAGCTTGAAGACAGGATTGCAGCCTATGATCGTGAAAGGAAAGATCTCTTAAAAATAACAAGGTCTCAGGAAGGAACAATTCAATAGCTGGTGGACAACTCAAAGATGCATAATTTAAGAATTGGAAATGTGAGTGAAGAAGCAGGGGTCAAGACAAATGACATCAGGACCTTATTTACAGATATAATTTATGAAAACTTCCCGAGCATAAAAAAAGAATATGACATTCAAATAAGTGAGGCATATAGAACTCCAGCTAGCCATAACCAAAACAAATCTACACCCAGACATATAATAAT
>RJWT010015055.1:0-20678 GCA_004365215.1 Cuniculus paca
CTCCTAGGAGAGTTGATGGTGGTGCTCATTTTACAAAGATAGAGGGTAACCAGAGCTTTTTGTTACAGTCTGTGAATCTTTTGTCTGGTTACTTTTTGCTGTGTATGTGTCATGTACACTGGCACCAGATATTTATAGCGGCTGTATTTATTATTGATGTAATAAAAGTTAGACATAGCTGTGCTGACTTTGATGCTTAGAAGACAGCCCAAAGACAACCATTTTTCTTTAATTTCTTTAGGTTTTCTAAGTTTTCAGCAAAGAAAATGTCCTGCATCCTAGTCAGTTCAGTGTCATAGATGTATGTTTCTGAGCCCAAGCCCAAGTAGTTCCATGTAGTCAGAGTATAAAATGTGAGGCAAGGAGTGACAGGTATTTGGCTGGAGAGGAAGATTGATTATAGAGAGTTGAGTGTATCATATTAAGGAATTTAAATTTTGTCCTCAGTTAACGGGAGTCATTGAAGAGTGCATTGGGGAATGAATATGATATGGTTGCTGTGTGTTAGAGACACTTGCCGTGAGGACTAGAGACAGGAGATTGTTGGACTGTGACATGGGTCCAGATAAGAACTGATGAGTTCCTATACTAGGGCACTGGTGGTAGAGATGGAGAAGACAGACTGGAAATCTTTAAGAGATATTTTAGTGAGCACACACCACTTCAAGTTAACAGAAATCACACTCAGACTATTCAGATTAAAAGGAGGGTTAGTTGGAAGATTCCTGGAGATAATTACAGAAGGACAGAAGTACTGAAGAAACTGGGATGAGTTCAGGCACTTTGAGAATTAGAAATGGCATTCATGACAACAGGTTGGGGCCTATCTTCACACTCTCCAACAAGAGAAAGGAAAGAGTTTTTTCTGGCTATAGTTTTTAAAATGCCAGAAACACTCCTGACCTTGTTTACCACCATCACCAAGAGTTCTCAGAAGTGGGGAAGGGATGTCCAGTAGAGCCATCTGTGCATGTCCACTCTGGAAATTTGAGCCAGATTAGGTGATTGTTAAGGTCCACAGAGGAAGTTAGAGGTCAAGAATGCCTTGCAAGTATGTGGCTTTGGTAGCTCATGATGGCACCATCTCTATCCAAGAATGAGATTTTGGGATGAACAGGCTAGAATGTAAACAGAGGTCAGTTTTAGACCACTTTTAGTCAGGGATATAATGGCATGCTATGTATTTTTATGATTATTTGATTGACCTCTTTACTATTAGAATTCTTTCAAAGATAGGGACTATTTTCTTTTCTTTAACTCTCCAGAGTCTAGGATATTGTACTCAGCACATGGTAGATACTGGGTATGAGTCTATGAATAATGTGTGCAGCTGACTGTGGGTCATCTGGCTCTCAGATAAGGGTACAAAATACAGATTTAGGAATTTTCAGTGGAGGGCTAGATGGTTGACAGTCCTCGAGAGTTACTGTTACTGGCTAAGGGACATGAATAGAAGTTTACGTATTATGTAGACATAATTTTCATGTCCAAGTAATGAAATTGTGTCTCTTTTTTGTCCTATATTTTTACTTTTTGTCCTGTGTACTATTTAATACCAGTAATTATCTGATATTAATCCTGCCAGTGGACTTTTCTTTTTATTTTGGAGACAAATTAGAATTAGACTTATCATAGAAAAGGAAATAAAGGTGATAAAGACAGAGAAACTCTATTTCCTTTTAAGAATAACAGACTCAGAATGAAACCTTGGATATGATTTCAGATCACTCCTGTAAACTATCAAGAGAGATGTTTGTAAAACACTTGGAACAATACAGATTGTACTAAGAAAATGTGCTTTGATCAACTCTGGAGATACAAAGCAGGGTACTTAATAAATCAAGTCCTATTTGTGAATGGAAAGGACTGGAAGTTCACCTTAAAAGTAAGAATTCAGTTTACATCAGGATTTTATATTCAATAGTTTTATATTCTGAATAGCAGATGTCAACCTAGTTCCATCTTTTATATAAAAATAAAATGAATTGCAGATTTCAAATCTTGGCATCTTAAAATCTGACTCTTGAGTCTATCTCTTAATAACTATTGGAACATTAGTCTAGAAATGGAATTTGACTTTGGTCTTTACCCTTTAATTTTGAGGTGAGTATGCTTCCAAGTCTATCTTCCCTCCGTATTCAGGAAAACCAAAGTATTAGTAGCTTGAACATGCCACAGCTTTTATTTAAATTTTAGAAAAGTGTAATTGCTTTTATATATAAAATAGTAATATTATGTTCCCACTTGGGAGTAGTGGTTGGTTTGTTTTTTTAAACTTTAAGGCATAAGTACAGTTGTATTGCCCTTGAAGGCTAAACACTTTTGTCCTACCACCCCATCAGATGACACAATATCATATAAATTGCATATTTGATCATCTCTTGGTGTCTTTGGGGAATTGTTTCCAGATCTCCTGTGCATACCAAGATCTAGAGATGCTCAAGTCCCTTATATAAAATGATGTAATACTTGTGTACAACTTACACACATTCTCCTATATACTTTAAATCATCTCTGGCTTATTTTAATACCTCATATATGTAAATATTATGGGAATAGTTTCTATACTGTATCATTTAGGAAATAATGACCAAAAATGCCTGTACATATACAGAATAAAAGCAAATTTAAGCTGAGAATGCATTAATATCCAGCATTCTGGGAGGCACATGCCTTTGATCCCAGCACTCTGGGAGCCTGAGGCAGGAGGATTGCAAGTTCAAGCCCAGCCAGGGAAATTTAGCAACATAGTGAGAATTCATCCCAAAATAAGAAATAAAAAGAGGACTTTTGGTGTAGCTCAGTACAAGGGCCTTGAGTTCAATCCTGAGTACCACAAAAAGAAAAAAAGTCTGACTGCAGTTGGTTAAATCTGTGGATGCACAACCAGTGGCTATGGAGGGCTGATTGTATTGTTTAGTATTGTTGTTTATTGCCTAGAATCTTTTTTTTTTCCTTGTCAGTAGAATTATAAGGCATTTTTATTTATTTGTCTAATTTTTATCAATGAACTTTCATTAAATTTGGCTTCAAATACAGGCTATTATCTTTTAAAAGCTAGCAAATTAATAGAACATTTTTAAGAACTCAAGTTATAACAACTTGGGTTTTAAAATTACTGTATTGCTGTAATTGATATATTGCTATGATTATTTAAAAATAAATCATTTTCATTTGAATTGTAGATTTATACTTATTCTCTCAGATAGAAATTGAACAAGTATCAAATAGACTAAGACATTATGTACCCTGAATTTTAACAAAGCTTCTAAAGGCTGGGAAAGAAAGTACATTTTTAATTTTAATGATGAGATCAAAATACTGAGTTTAAATCCTGTGCTTAGGTTAGCTGAGAAATTACATGAAACATTTCTAGGTCAAGATTGCAGACTCTTACAAATTATATCATTTTTAAAACCAATGACAGCACTGAAATGAAAGATAATTGATTTCTGGAGTCACTCTTACCAGCTTATAGAAAAAGTAATTAATCTTTAGTATTAGTATTATATCTAATATAGTATAGTTTATTCTATTTTATGAAATGATTTTATTCAAGAAGTAGTAAGCTTTGCTTCTACCAATAAATTCACCAAAAGTAATGCTATTTAGATAGAAAATTCCCAACCAAGATGTCAGAATGGGAGTAAGTGGCTCTTACACAGATGGTGCTAAACACAGGGCCTTGATAAAGGGGCCTGAATTTCTCCTACTGTTGGCCTCTGGGCCTGTCAGGGTCACTCTAATGCACCACTTAAAACAAGATCACTTTCATATATTCCTCCATGATATTTCTATTCAGTCAATTTTTGGGTTTTTCAGTGATTGATAGATATAATTCCAAAAGGAGCACTAGATAATTGGTGGGTGCTGGAGGGGAGGGTGGTTGATAAATCCAAATGTTTTGTCTCTTTGACTTAGTCTAATTAGATTTAGTCTAATTAAGGGAAGAATTTGAGTATGAAAGTATAGAATAATTGAAATGTACTTCTATTTATAAATACAGAATTTAGACTCAAAGACATAAGTGACTGAGTGATATATATACACACACACATATTATGTAAACAAGTCCTTTTAATGTGCTTCACCTGTTTCTGTAAGTAGCTGGCAGGTCTTACTTTTGCTATCAACTAAATAGTCTTTCTTACTGGATAAGAAAAAAAAAATGAGCTAATTCTTGCTCTTATGTTAGGGAAGTCTGAATTTAAGTTTTATTTTGTGTCTCAAAGATAGCAAAATAGTGTATGGAAATTCTAAAAGGGTGTCCATTGTGTGGCTTATGTAAACTTTCCAAATGTGTTTGTGAACCATCACTATATAAACCAAGTAAAGTAGGGGTTTTACTGAAAGACGAGGCTGGCACTCTACTGGGACTCCAGGAACGCCCTACAGATACTGCTGTCGCAGGCTGAAGCGTAGCTCAAGTGATAGAACATTTAGAACATTTGCTTAGCATTTGCAAGGTCCTGGGTTTGATCCCCAGCACTGTAAGTGATTGACAGTTGAAGTGTCATGAAGATCCACAAACTGGTACTGAACTTGAGTGGAACTCAAACTGCAGCAGGCATTATTTCACCATTTTAAGTCAGTAGTGGGGATGAGATGGTAAAGTTTCATAATTTTAATTCTTAACTGTTGAAGGTCACTGCAAGATAAACGTTTTCCCCCCATTATATCTAAAACAGAACCATTGTCATTTTTAAAGATCTGAAAAAAAAATGAAAAATCACTGAAGACTGTGGTTTGGTTTTTCATCTTTTCTTTAGTGGATATTACTTCTCTGTGGAAATGAGAATATTTATGAACTATGCTCATAGAACCTGTGGTCTGGAATGCCATGGTTACCGAACACTTAGAACATTAGCAGTGTTTAATGTGGCTATGAATTAGGTCTGATTGTTCAGCACTTGTGACAGGGGATTATTATGTCAGTCAAAAGTCACTAAAAGCTTATTGTTTAGTAAAATTATTCCTCTGAGAACACAAAATATGACAGTTCAGAGGCAAATTGAAATTTTTAGAGGAGGAGAAACTTTTTAAGAGAATGTCATCTACAGTTGTCTCTTAACAAGGAATTTTTATTGATTTTTATGTCGATCACATGTACTTATTAGATTCTTTCAGAGAAGAGACCTAAAAAGAAGTATCACTGCAAAGAAGAAAAGATAGTAGGTTTTCAAACGGATACCCTTGATAAGCTACCAAGTATAAATGTGATTAAAAAAATATGGTGAATGTTTAAATTTTTTAAAAATTTTCTACAGTAAAAGACACATTGTCATTCTAACTTTGAATTAGCAGGGTCACTGTTATAGTTTGTCTGCAGTCTATTTCTGTTGTTGTTCTTTGTGTTAAGTACCATGATTAAAACCTTACTGATTTTCCAACAGAAAACTCAGAACAGCTATGTAGTTTGGTACTGGCTATTCTCTGTCAAGTCCGACACTTAAAACAGTGCCAGACATAGAGTACATGTGCAGTAATTATTTATTTGAATTAATGAATTGCTTTAAGACAGCCTACAGGGGTAATGTTTTCAAAATTAAGTTACCAAGCATAAGTACTGGTAGTTTAGTTAAACATTTAGGCTTATTTGAAACAAGCAAAGAGACTACTATGTAGTCCAGGGAGACCAGTTTGTTCACTTTTCCATCCAACAGTAATTTACTTTAACAGTGTGTTTATATAGTATAAAGGTCACAGGAAAAGGTGTATTTGAAGCAGTTATGTCAGTTGCATTGCTAGAGTGAGTCTCAGGATGCTGGTGAAATAGAAATAATTTTAAGTGTATATTGTAAAATTCAGGTTGCTCTTTTAAACACAGCTTTATTGATGTATAATTGACACTAACTACACATGTAAAGTGTACAGTTTAATTTGTTCTGATGTGTGTCCATCCATGACACCATCATCACAATAAGGTTAATGAATGTATCCATCACTCCCCCAAATTTCTTTGTACCACTTTATAATCCTATTCTTATGTTCCTGTGCCTCTATCTCCAGGCAACCACTGACCTGCTTTCTGTCACTATAAATTAATTTGCCTGTTGAAGGGTTTTATATAAGTGGAGTTGAATTCTAGGTACTCTTTTTATTTGGCTTCTTTCATGCATCACAAGTATTTTGAGATTTATTTGTGTTGAGTGCATCAATAGTTTATTCCTTCTTAGTGCTGAAATTATTCCATGGTATGGTTATACAATACTACACTTTATATGCCTGTTCACTGTTGATGGTCATTTGAGTGTTCCTAGTTTGGGGCCCTTATAAATTACACCAATTCCGATTCTTACATTCATTTGGATATATGTTCTCTTTTTCTTAGGTAACTACCTAGGAGTTAGATAGCAGGCATATGTATTTGTTTTGTTTTGTTTTGTTTTGTTTTGTTTTGTTTTGTTTTTAACTGCCTGTTTTCTAGGTTGTTTCTTTTAAATTCTGCTAGTGATGCATGAGAATTTCAGTTTCATTTCTGTGTCACAAGTTGATATGGCTGGCCAGTCTTTTTAGATTGTTGCCATTCTAATAGTTCACAGTAGTATCTCATTGTGATTTTAATTCACATTTTCCTAAGGACTCAGGGTGTCAAGCATATTTTCATGGGCTTGTTACTCCTTAGTAAAGTGTCAAATCTTTTACATGTTTTATTTGTTGGATTTTCTTAAGTTGTGAGTGTTCTTTATTCTAAAGTCTTTATCAACTTTATGATTTGTAATATTTTGTCTAAAACTTACCTTTTATGTTCTTTTAATGGTGTCTTTCAGAGAACTCTTTAGTTAACTCAAGGTCACAGAGGTTATCTCCTATGTTTCCTTGTAAAATTTTTAGTTTTAGGTTTTACACTTCAGAGCATAACCCATTTTGAGCTAATTTTCATTTGTTGTTGGAAGGTAAGGATCATCCGTTTCAGCACCATTTGTAAAAATGAGCCATTGTCTCTCTACCGAATTGCTTTTACACTTTTGTTACAAAAATCTTCTGTCCACATATGTGGGTCTATTTTGGCCTCTTTTGTTCCATTGATGAAATACTTGTTTTACTCCAATGCCAAACTATTTTAATTACTGTAACTTGATAAATCTTAAAATCTAACTTCTTTCTTTTATAAAATTCTTCAGGTTATTCTGATCCTTTGTATATCCATTAGAAATTTAGAAACAGCTTATCAATTTATACAAAAGAACTTGCTAGGATTTTGATTGATAGTGAATATATGGATCAATTTTGGAAGAGAATTTACTTGTTAACATCGAGTCTTGAATCCATTTCTTTTGGTTTTCTGTTTCATTGATTTTTCAGCTTTTTCCTTACTTTCCCTCCTGCTTACTCTGTGTATAATTTAATTTTTTTTTGCTATTGTTTTTAACATTTTAAGGATAAAATATAATTCTTTAAAGATTTGTTGAAACTGTTTCCTGTCTAAGACAAAGGTATTGAGGCTCAGAGAAGTCATGACAATAAGATGCATGGTCTGTGTCCTTTTTATTCTAGTGTAAAAAAAATACTGTGGTAGAGGCAAGACCACAGAGAATAAATACATAGATTGGTGCTTAGCTTGTGAGGAGTGAGTAATAAGACAGCTTTCTCGGAGTTGATAGCTGAAATCTTTTACTTGGTTGAATTTTACGGATAAATTTGAAACCAAATCCAGAGTTAGTTTTTAAAGTGTATTTATGTTGGCTGCAGATCTGTCCTTCAGTTACTGTATTGTGAAAAAAAAGAATAATATCCCAAAAGTAACTCAGCACACAGATATTGCTCCCTTGGACTTAGGGTAAATCTACTTTTAATTTCTATTAAGACTGTGTACAGTAGTCATGGTAACTATAGCTGTTAACACTATTGGCAGGTGTCTGACAAGATACTGAATAGGAGGAAACTGGGGGTGGGAAGTGGGGAACTGTTACAAAGATTTATGTCAGTATCTTGCGGAAAAGGCTCACTTAGTAATGTCTTTAGCAAATTATTTTTTAACATAAGTTCTAAGTTTGAAAAATATTTTTATGATTGAAAAGGCTTAATTCTGATTATCATATAGTTGGAGTAAAATAATGTAGTAACATCTCATGTTTGTATTAGAAAGTTAGAAAAAAAAAGGTTGAGCTTCTCTCAAATCAGAATCAAGATATTATATATAGGGGTTTTGAAAAATACTTAACAGCTGTTTACTGAAGCACATTAGTATGACTGGTGTAGGGGAAGAAATAAAAGAGGAGAAAATAGGGGAGTTTTTATTGACCATGAGGGCAAAGGATCTGTTGTTATTTTACCTCCTTTTTTTTTTAAAGGTAAACTGAGCCTTAAAAAATGTGGTTGAAAGAGCAGGCTACTCTTTTGATAAGTTTATTCTCAAAATTAAACGTTTTCAATCTCTGCATTTTGTAGAGAAGAAAATAGTATTGGGCAAGGAAGGTGGATGGTTAACAGCTTATCTTGGTGGTAGTCAGACCAGGACCCTAACTGTGGAGTTGGGAAACCTGGTTCTTATCTCACTTCAGCATGGGGTCAGGGAGATGTTAGTGGTACTTTTCTCTTCTGGTTTGTGGCTTAAGTGAGAAACTCTGTAATACCATTTTCAGTAGGAAATCATTTTTTCTGCTCCAAGACCTCAAGGAAATAATTGAGTCGTATGCAGATTAGAAGCTACTTAGAGTTTTTGTGTTTTATAAAGTTAATTCAACTCACCCAATCCATCTACTTTTAGAATTACAAATTTTTTTCTAGTTAAATGCAGCTACATTTCCCTGCATTTATAATTGTTTTAAAAACTATTTGCTCTTCAGAACTAAACCCATTTTTCTTTTCCTTATTAAAATTACTGAGCTAGTAGAGGCCTTGAGAAGCTGTCTCATGCCACCCCCACTCCCCTTTTCCTGATTTATGCCAGGTTTTAAATTAGCCCAGAGAAGTCTCTGGAAGTCTTCTCTGATCTCTTCCTTATAGAATTGCTGAACATATCTTCATAAAACGTCAGTTGTCAAAATGTTTGCTTCAAAAAATAAGATTGTCACAACTTACATCTTTTGGTATTTCTGGATCTGAAATATAGCTGTGCTCTTAATTAGTTACATTATTCTCACAGATATTTTAGATTTGTGAAGTAATGAGATGCTATCCTTTTGTTAATGGAAATTCTAGTTTAGGTCTGTTTGAAAATACAAGTTTTATTGTTATCAGTAAAGTTAGAGTGTTAGGGTGTTTTTAGAGAAGTAGAAAAAGTTAAATGTTGTCATTCTGTCTGTTCATACTAAGAACAAAAGCAAATGATTGTGAAGCGCTGCAGTGGGCTGAATCTTAAGGAAGAGCCTTGCTTTCCCCAGTATTATGAGTACTTTGCCTAGTTGCTGTGGAAACAGATTTAAACTATTGGAAGTTATGATGTAGATCTTGATACTTATCTGTGAAAGACAGATGTTGCAAACTGAGATTCTTAATCTTATTCCAACAAGTACTTCAAGGACATTTACTATGTATGCACTTACTTTGAGGAAGTCCTGGGCACCCAGCTGCAAAGCCAAGGTTCTCAGCCTCAACCTGCTCAGATTGTCTTGGCAACAACAGACAGATGTATGGACTAGACAGGGCAGCATGCACTAGCCTTAGGGGTCAGGGAGTAGTTGGTGCTGGTGGTGGTGGGGCAGGGGTGATGTGGAAGAGAGTCAGGGAACACTCTAGGTGACTTGAAGGATGTGTTGCAATTTGCCAGATGTACATGGAGTTGGGATGAAGATGGTTTTCCCACAAAGGAAACTGCCTAGGTATGGCTAAGAGGTGAAGAGTTAATTTAAATCAGTTCTTGTAAGTCACTGTACTTCTTAGTCATACTGCTAGGAAGTATTTGGGAGAAGTTTTTAAATTTATAGGCTGGTTGGATGAAGACTTCAGACCATGCCAGCTGCTCCACTTGACTGCCAGTGCGAATGAGTTATTTGACTTCTCCAAACTTCATGGGTTTGCTCTGCAGATTAAATGAGAGACAATCTGTAAAGGGCCTGACTCAAAGCTTGACATTTAGTAAACTAAGTAAACATGAATTGTATTTTAGTAGCAACAATGCTGTCATTGTTCACTCTAGTTTTCTGATAATTTTGATTGCTTTTGTAGGAGTGAGGGTACTTTAAAACATTTCCCATGCTGCTGTATTATAAATCTTATTTAGAGTCCCCTGTTTGAATACATAATATGTGCTCAGCATTGGGCTTGGCATAAGTGAAGTACACATAGCTTCTGTCTTTGTGCTGTTTCCAACTGAGTTGAAAATGAAAATGGGCATATATGAAGTAAAGCAAAATTGTGTATCAACTGTATTATTTGGCTATGTGTACCAGTGTTCAGCATATTAATTAAAGTAGTATAGTTGCTTGTGTGGCCCATTTACTGTATTCCAGAAGGTCAGAACATAGGTTACCACTGAGAAAACACAGCACAGATGGCTGTTAGACTGACTTAGAAAGAAAGTCAGAAAGCTTTTCAGGGTGCCACTTGTAGAGGGAAACCGTTGTACCTGTGGCATGGTTCTGGGTGCTACGTAGAACATCTCAACCATTCACATCTAGGTCATTGAAATTCCAGCATTTTGCAGGGCCACTGAGAGAGGCCCACAATATATCTGTCATTTTCCTTTTAGAATGAAAGGGTTTAGCATATCCTTCCCTGACAGTTTCTGATCTGACATAAGAAATGAGCACTAGGCATAGAATAGAAGATAGGCAGAGTTAGGGCAAGGGACAAGAACCTACTAGAAAAATAGATTTCATACTGGCCTCCAGCTAATAGTTCAAGAATGACCGCCTTCTGTCAGCTACTGTGCTAGAACCAAGGTTAGATGCACAGGTAAAAAGATGACCTCCTCCACCTCAGTGGACTTAGATGGGCAGGTGGCAATGTGAAGATAAATAGATAAGTGCAGCACATGTGGGCAGCACTTGCTGGAGAGGAAGGCGTTGAAAGGTCAAGGTCCTGGAATGAGGTAACCCTGGAAGAAAGCATTTGAGAAGATCTACTACCTTTGGTCTAACATAGCTCATAGCTCCCTTAAGGGTCTGGTTGCAGGGAAGGACTGGAAAGCTCTGAGCTCTAGTCAGATATTGGCCACTACCACCTTCTTTTCCTACTACGTTCTATCCTCCCCAGCCCCTTTTAATTATATGGGTCCAGGCCATGGCAGTGGACTACGGTCCTCCTAGGGTTGGAGCTTCCAGTGAGTCAAGCTGCTCTATACTTGGCCTTAATCTTTTAGACCAGGGTCACACACTTCTTACAGCTCTGAATTGAAAACAACTGTAGGACCAGGTGTTAGAATATATGACCGACTGGAGTACATTAAAGAACATAGGAGACCTTGAATTATTTGTAGTTTCTCATGCCTATTTTACTATTTCCTAATCAAACAAGTTTATGGAGTTCTGTACCATATGTGAATCTCACATATTTGAAAAATGAACTTGTAGCATTCAGGAAGGAATACTGTGAAAATGCAAGGTTGAATTTCATTATAAGCTTTTGTTCATTTAACAACCTTTGATGGAAAATTTCTAAGTGAATAGTAGTAACCTACTGAGTTGTGCAGGGAGAGAATTTAGAACCAGTAGACAGCATAATCATCTTTCTGGCTTTGTACCTGTTTGTTGTAAGAGAGGCCATGAAAGCAGACTGCTGAGGAACTTTGGCCACTTTGTAGAAGTTTGGGAGAAAGTATTTAAGTCTTATATGCTGAAGCGGTTCCTGCTGTCCCCATTCAGATTCAAGATTCTTGGTGTACTTTATTTTTAAAGCAAATTTCTTTCAGAAATAATTAAATATTACTAGTATGAAAATCTGTGTTTAAGCATAATTTTTTTTTTTTGAGACAGAGTCTCACTATGCAGTTCAGGCTGGCCTTGAGCTCACTTTGTAGCCCAGGCTGGTCTTGAACTTGGAACAATCCTCCTGCCTCAGGCTCCCGAGTGCTGGGATTACAGGCATGTGTCACCATGAAGAATAAATTTTGTATGCTTATGTTTTAATCAAAACAGTTTTATGGCAACAATAGCAGCAACTATTCTAACAAAGATCACCTTCCCCATCATTTCTGTTACCAATACAGTAGTTTGGTATTTGGACTTTTAAAGCCAGAACTAATGTTTCTCGTTTTCTGACAAAAAAAATGTGAACTGTTCTGTAAGTAATCTGAAAATTTTAGAATCCATTTTAAGCTTTATACCACATTTCTCTTTCATTTTATCAGTCTCCTTTTGGCTTGATTTAAATATAAAAATTATTAGAATAAGTTGTTTGTTCTTTAAAGAATTTAAAACTTAGCTGTCTAAAGGTTTATGTATCATTTCTTCATTGTTTCTTAGCAATTGCTATAAAAAAGTACAATATTTTTCATGCAGGAAGCCGAAAAAGCACCCTGTTCTAAAGGAAACTGTTGTGTAGTTCCTTCCTTTCTAAACTTTCAGCTGAATGCTTTTCCTTGCTCATAGGTTCAAGGGCTTAGTTTTTATGCTTGAAAATAAACTGAACACCACCTGCCACTTAGTCACTGAGAGAATATCTTGAAGCTGCTGCAAAACAGATGTACTCAGTTTTAAGTTTTTAAGGTGCTTAGACCATGTGGTAAATAAGAATTTTTTTCAGAATGAATGCTATGTGGAAATAAAGTAAGAGCAAAACATAAACCAAAGGATCAGGCTTGATACCTGCATTGAGTACATTTGAATTGTGATATTCTCATCACTGCAGGGGTTAGTACTTTGAAAATTTGATTTTGAAACACAGAATTGTCGGTATTCTCCTAAAGAAGGTTTTGGTATATTTTAGAGTTTTGTTTGTTTTGATTTGTTTTGCTTTGTTTTGTTTAAAAATGCTCTCTTTGTATTATGAAGTGGAGAAAAAACAATTCTAAACATTTCTGATATAAAATTATTCAGCATATTTATTGACTTGACCAAAGAAATTACTAGTAAGTTTAAATAGTTCACCCCACATCTCTCTTCCAGTGTGGCCAGTTTGCTCGTCAGTAGCACCTGGTGTCTTTGTTGACACTGACAGAGGAAGTGAGACCACCAGTAATCCATTTTTATTTAGTATAAATATTCCTGTTTCTTTTCCGTAAGATCACTAAAAGCTGTGTTCATGTAAACTGTGAAGGCTCTAAATTCACTGGGAAATTATCCAGAAACTTCTGTTTTACTAATGAATGTTATCTGAGGAAAAGAATGTGGAAACCTTGCTAGAAATTAAAAAAAAAAAAAAGTAGAAATTAAGTCTAGTTTTTGTTGTCACCAGTGCTAGGAGCAAACAGTGTAAAGAATACAAAACTAGATTCCCATGTAGCTCAATATTTTCATCACAGTGGGCCAAGTAGCTTAAATTCTGTTACTGTCTCAGATAGAGGGAAAGAAGGACATAGTAAGGGTCTATAGGGTTTGCCCTTCAATCTCAAACTTGTTTTAATGATTTTAATTATTAATGATCCTTAGAGTTGGGCTGTGTCTTATTTATTCCAAAACTATGAGATATGAACTTAACATTAGCACTGTGTCTGGAAAAGTAGCAGAGGGTGAGCAAAGCCTAAATTAAAGGGCAAGACAGGACCTGCCTGCCAGGCCAGCAGTTCTGTCGCCCTGATCCGAGAGTTAACCTTCCTGGACTCAATAGTTGCTGGGACCAAACCAGTAGCTGATCCCATGGCATTTTTTTTCAGCAGAAACGTGGCATCTGAGGGTCTGGGTAGGCAAACAGAAAACTTGGAATGGGCTCTAGAAGAGGCAGCAGAGTATAGTAGAAGGAGCTTTAAAGGCAGCCAGCTAGTTTTGTGACATTGGACAGATCACTTCTTTGGGCCTCTGCTGCTTCATTTATAAATCAGGGGAACTGAAGTCCATGATCTCAGAGGTCCTGACCCCTTCCAGCCTCTGGCTTTAAAAGGACTTGGCCATGCAGTGCCATGCCTTCTTCACATTGTAGAAGTTATAGAACTGAGTCTTCAAATACATTCAACTAATGTGCCCAGTCACCAGGTTCTGTCCACTTGTCTCATGGAGGAAGGCCTTTTTTTCTTTTCCCACATCTGATCAAGTCTTTATGTTTCAAGATGATTACTTCATTCATTTGCCTTCTACCTTTCACTGCCCTCAGCCCCCTAAGTCATCTCATTCCCAGTGTGAATCCCTCCAGTCTCTTTGCATCTATCCATACCATCCCATGTTCTGAGTCTCACCTTGCTTAAAAACTACTTTTATCATAGCATCGCTTGCTCAGAAATCCTCCCCCACTCAGTGCGCCCCCTGCCAGGTTCTAGACTAGATAGCGAGGCACATGTGAGTGGGACTGGCTTGGTTACCTTATAGGAGGAAGGGGGTGAGCCCTCACAGAGGTTCTGCCTTTGTTTATTCTTCACCTAGTTCCTTCCTTCCTTTTTGTATCTCTGTCCTTGTCTCCCACTCACTTGATGACTCTGCTTCCTTATACTTTGAATATAGAAGCTGTTGAAGAGAGCCCTCTGTGCACTTCTACTGCTATTCTCCACCTCCCCAGATGTGGCAGTGTACTTAGCTGTCCTTGCTGGGCATGAACATTCTCAGCTTCCATCTAAGATATGCCTTCTGTATGACTACCAGACACATTGCTAAGTTGCGTCCTTCCTGTCAGTTTTTCCTTGTTGATGAGTGTGAGTGAAGTGTGATTTAATTAGCATAGAGGTTCTGCCAGGTAGAGGTGCAAAGAAGTGGTGGTATCTTGGTTACTTTCTCATTGCAGAGACACAATACCTGACATCCACAACTCTAAGGAGGAAAGGTATATTTTGGCTCACAATTCATACAGGTTTCAGTCCGTAGTCAAGTGGCTCCAACGCAGGGCACCATAGCAGTGGGGCATAGCAGAGGATAGACAGCTTGTGGCATGGCAGGCAGGAAGCAGAGAGAGCTCAAAGGAGGAGGGAGGGAGATACAACCTCCCAGGCTATGCCCATGGTGACTCACCTCCTCAGACCAAACTTCAACTGCTAACATCACATTTAGCTATAAACTAATCAGTACACTAACCCATTGAAGAATATCACACCCTCATGATCCAGTCATCTCCCAAAAGCCTCACTTGTGCACACATGAGGCTTGGGGGTGGGGCATGTAGATATAAATCATAACACATGGAGGGAGTTTAAAACAGTGACCATGAAGCAGGACTGACCACATCAGGGGACAAGGGAGGAGCAGAAAGGTGTTAGGATCAGTTAAGTTGAAGGTTGTTTTATTCAGAATTTGAGAAAAGGGAAACTGGAAAGCTGGGCAGTGTGATCACATGGCAGTGTGTGAAGTTTAGATGTTGAAGAGGTGCTGTTAGGGACGAGTAGCTGAAGAAGGATGAAGGGTTTTTGGAGAACAGGCACAATTGATGGGGGAAGGGCAGTAGTCTGGTGATAAGCGATTCAAAGCTGAGAGGTGTCAGAGAGGGGCAAGAGAATAGAGTGGAAATAGTGATGAGCTGGGTGGATACTTGCCTGTCCTAGCATTACGGTGGCGGGGGGCGGGGTTCGTGAGAGAAGAATCATCACCACTTGGAAGGACTGCAACATAGTGATGTCTTCCAAGTGAGCACCAGGCCTTCCTGCCCCTGCTTTTATACCAAGGCTATAGAGTGTATTCCCACCTCAGCTCGCAGAACAGTCACTTCAGTAAGCAGCCCAAGCTGTCACTGCAGTAGCAATCCAGTGTCTTCATTTTTAGCTCAGTCAGAGGCCTGCAGGAGCCAACCCCTTGCCGAGGCCCTTCCAAATCTCAGCTCTTTTGCTGCTTCTGTGACAGGCACTTTGGCTGCTTGGTGGGCTAAACTGCCCCAGAAATATTCCTGCCATGGGCTTTTACAATTGCTGTTGGCTCTGCCTAGAAGTCTCCTGTGTGTCTTTGTTGGTATCCGTGTAGCTTTCCCTTCACTTCTTGTAGCTTTGTATCTCCATGGACAGAAGTGTTGGGGCTTCTATAGCCTGATGTGATGTCATTTGCGTACTGGTCACAAACTCCTTTCCTGCCAATTTTCCTTGGAAAGACTCAGCACTATTTGTCAGTATGTATTTTATTTATTTATTTATTTATTTACTTATTTATTGTTGTATCTCATGAAGGTAGAAGTTTTTGTCTGGGTTACTGTTTCTTTATTTCTTAATACTATGTGTTATTCTCTACCTAGGACAGAAGTTGGCAACTAGCAGATGTTTACAAATACTGGTTGAATGTAGAATAAATGTATAACTGAGAAAATGAAGGAAGGAATGTGTGGTTAGTGAACAGATGTAAGAGGCATAGAGGAGGAAAGGATGTATTCACATTAGGTATTCCAGCATTCAGGATCTGGGGGGTGTGGGATATGATTATTATTGTGGGAGGTTGAAATGCAGAGAATGGCAAGGTTCCTGTTGTTGAGGAAGTTGAGTTACTGACTGGGACATTGAATAATTAGAAGAAATTCTTACTTCCCTACTAGGATGGCAGGAGATTACACAGAGAGAAAAACTATTAATCAGGCTCAAAATTGCTGAATAATTTAAGATGGCTCTGGGTTGTCAGTAAATGACTATAACAAAAATTAGAGGGAGGGATCATTTGGAAAAAAAGCATGTCTACAAAGAGACAATGTAGCAGTTATGAAGATATCTGTCCCCCACTCCCCAAATTCTGAGTACATTTAATTAATTATGAACTCTTTTGGCTTAGTAGGTCTCTTGATTTATTTATTTTAGAATAAGAAGTATTACACATAAAGAACTAAAATATGTTAATTCTAGCTTTGAAAAGTCTGTTGGTCTGGCATGGTATACCAAGAATCTGTTGATAAAAACAGTTGTATGAATTGCTAGTTACTTTGAATCTTTTAAGGGGTTGAGTAAATTGCATTTGCTTTAAAGCTGTCACAGGTTCAAAATACAGAGTATGATTATACTGTTATATTTGTGGTTGGAAATTTTTAATGTTGCCAAAGTCTACCCAGTTGACATTTGAATAACTCAAATTATGTTTCTGGTAAATTTATTACTTTAAAGTGCCTTGCCAGACCATAGTGCTTTATAAAGTTGGCAGCATATTGCTGATGACCTAATTTATAATTCAGACTCAGTTGTAAAGTGTTCTAAATGTCTCAATATGCAACTATTCATTTTACCCATTTGAAGCATATTTTAAAGATACTTTACCTGAAAGAATTAATTTCCCTTAATCCAAATAAGCAGAACATAATTAAGTATTTAAAATCCCAGTTCCTACATTTATTCTGTTTTTAGATGTAGAGTATCCAGAAAACAGGAAGTAGTTCAGTTTCAAATAGGACTCTTCTAGGTAATAGCTCCTTTCCTGCCTGCTCTTGAGGCTGCGTTCCACCATGTCTGTGTTGGTTCTGATCTTCACTGAGTTTCGTCTCCCACCCTTAGCTTTCAGACATTGCTGTATTTTCTCCTATTATGATTTGCTTTAGTTTATTTTTCTTCCTCTCTTTCTAATCCTCTCAGATCAGATAAGTTCTAATTATACTTTAGAACTCAGTTTAAATAACCTTCTCAGGGAGGTCATAGTTGACTATTCCCTTCCTAGAATACTGGGTCCCTTTGCTGCGCACTGTCATCATTATGCTTTCTCATTATAACTTATTGCACCTAATTGTAATTACATACTTCATGTCCATACAGCCACATAAAATCTATAAATTCCAAGGGACCATCTTGTTTGTCTTATTAATCACTGTATTTTTAGCACCGAATTAGTGTCTAACATGTGGAAAGCACTTCACAGATACTTTCTGAATGAAAGAATGAATGAGCAAAAGTCCCAGGTTCTTCCTTCTTGCCACCACAGCCATTTGCTAGTGACCACTGTTATTTGCAGCACTGCCTGATGGAAGTATTTGCAGTACTCTACTGAGAAAAGAGTCGAGTCACTGATAGGTTTGAAGCTGTCTGTGCTGACAGTGATTGGGAGGGTGACCTCAAGTCTCCTTCAGCTCTCAGCTGGCTTTACTGGGAATGCTTTATGGAGAGAAAGATCTGGTTATTGTTAATGATTTATCTGCTATGGCAGTCCCAGGAGGAGGAATTTTAAAATAAATAAGTAAAACTAAGTAAATTTCTGAGAAGTATTTTTTGTTTTGCTTTTAGTTTTCCCCCAAATCCTAATGGTGTGAATCTGCTAGAGTTATAGTGCCATATTGTAAGATTTTAAGGCAAAGTTCCATAAAGTTAATCATGTGATATACATGCATCGTGTGATAGGCATGGATACCCTTATCCATTATAAGGATAGTGATGGATATAAATATTTTGAACAAATCATTCAAAGCTCATGGTGATGGACCCAGTTTACCTCTTGAGCCCTTCAGTGTCCATCTGCACTTTGCCTTCATACAGACAAATTTCTTGTGTTCCATAGTCCATTTGCCTATTGGTTCCACCATCTGTCCAGAATAGCCCTATAGTCCTCCCTCCATCCTCACATCCCTTTGTAACTCATTCATCTTTCAAATGTTGAATTAGATGTCATTTCCAAGGAAACGCTACCATCCCTAGTTCTAGATTAAATGTCCTGCTTTTGTATTTAGGTAACATCTTGTACTCTTAATTCTTGGTGATATAATTACATTGCCCATTCTCAGATGCAGATATCTCAACCTTGGCACTGACATTTTTTAACATGCTTGTCTCGTGATCTGATATTTAATACCCTTTTAGGCTTTTGACATTTGGCTTGCTAGGTCCATGATTCTTGGTGTCTGGACATTTCCTTTGCTTTAGCAGTCAGTTTCTAGATATGGTTCTAAGTAACTTACATCAGGTTTCTCCACTTTCACACTATTGATATTTTGAGCTGAATAATTACAGTATAGAGGACTGTTATTTTTAGCATCTTTGCAGGATGTTTAACTGCATTCCTGGTCTTTACTCAGTAGTAGATGCCAGTCACCCCTTTCCCAGTTGTGACAACCAAAAGTGTCTCCAAACACTGTTGAGTGTCCCCTAAGGGCACAGTCACCCCCAGGTGACAGCTATCAGTCTAGAAGGAAAACTCTTGACGCAGGTTTCTGTGCTTATGGGAATGTTTATAACCCTTAGCACATATCAGTCCTTTTAAATGTATTGAATTAAATTAATGAATAAGGTAGGAGTGGGCTGAGGGTGCTGAGAAGGGGATGGATGGAGAGATAAATAGTGATGCTGGCTTGGGTCTTTCATGTCATGGCAAGTGATTTTGAAGGGGTTGAAGTTCCACATCCAGTGGGCTCATTCTGTTCTCCAGTAACTACTTCTTTTGCCTGTTGGGTCATACCCCAATGAATTCTTTCCTCCCTAAGTGACATAGGCCACAGAATCTCCTGGTCTATGGTAGGCATTCAGTACACTAATTTATATAAAATCATTCCTCCAGGACCCCATTATTCCTGTGAAGGAGGCAAAGTCAGTGACAATACCAAGTTCTATATAGAGGCAAAGATTTAAGGACTGAAACATGAGAATAATTTGAACTAGAAGTATCTGGGATGACTATGGAAAAAAAATTAGAAAGCGCTGAAGACCAGAAAAGAGAAAAATATACACTATTCTCAGGCTTAATACTAGAAGACAACCATTTTGGTAAATTTTAGCCACATCCCCCCTCCCCACCAGTACTAGGGATTGAACCCAGGATCTGCACACAGAGGTGCATGCAGCCCCCTTCCCTACTCTCTCCCTCTTTTTTTGGGGAGAGAGAGGGGGGAACAGGGTTTCACTAAGTCACTAAGTTGCTCAGTCTAGACTTGAGTTTTTGATCCTCTTGCCTCAGCTTCCCAAAGTGCTGGGATTACAGTTGTTAACCATCACACTAGGCTTTCTCTTTCTTTGAAATGCAGGTTACTTCATACTTTGAGATAGTTCATGAATACAGAAAAATTTGGAGAATAATATAACTCCTACCCTGCTTAGTCAGATTTTGTCATTATTGCTTTCCATTAAAAGAGAAAGATGATGCAAAATAAATAAAACATATACTGTGCATATACACACCTGGGTGATACCCTCTCTGGACCCCTCCAGCTGCTACTTACTCGTTTTCCTTCTGTAGAACCATTGTCCTGAAGTTGGTGTTTGTTGTTCCCCTGCATGGCTTTGTACATGTGTAAATATTTATAAGAATATAGTTTATGATCTTCAACTTGGTATGGTACAGTACCGTACTGTATATATTTCTGTGACTTGATTTTTTTTATTAACACTTTGTGTAAGATGTATCCATGTAGATGTGTAACAGTAATACCTTCATTTTTGTTATGTGATATCCTAGTATTGTAGTGTAGTTTATTCATTCTTCTGTCAATAGAAGTTTTGGTTTTGTGCTTTGCAATTAGACAATATTACCATGAGCAATATATTACCTATCTTCTTATGAATGTTTGATAGCTTGTTCGGAGATAGTTTATTTGTATGTATGTATGTATGTATGTATGTATGTGTGCTGGGGATCAAACTCAGGGTCTTGTGCATGCGAAGGCAAGCGCTCTACCATTGAGGTGTACTCCCAGCCCATCCAGGGTTGTACCTAGAGATAAAATTGCTGGTGCATAAAATATGTGTGTTCTCAGCTAGATGTTACCATATCTTTCTCAATGGTAGTTGTCAAAATTTCAACCCCTAAAAGCACTTTCTGAGAATTCCTGTTGCTTTGTATTCT